>LPNX011209854.1:358284-374373 GCA_001517045.1 Pseudotsuga menziesii | reverse complement strand
AATCCTCTTCACCACCAGAACCTTTGAATGTAAGTGAAGAGATAGTTGAACTTGCTGATTCTGATATGTCTGATAATGATGATTTAATTGCAGATCCTAATAGTCCTACAAGACCAAAATGGGAAGCAAAGACCATTCATGTAGTTGGAGAACTAGTTGGAAATCCTAATGATCCTAGGACGACTAGATCTCAGTTTGAGAGTGCTCTGTGCATGAAAGATCCTATGTTTGCAGAGAAATGCTATCTAATGGTTTAATCAGAGCCACAAACATATGAATATGTAGCAAATGATACAAGATGGAAAACATCCATAAAAGAAGAGTTCATCTCACTCCAGAAGAACAACACTTGGGAGTTGGTTGATCTTCCCCCAGGGAGGAAGCTAGTTCAATGTAAATGGGTTTACAAAACCAAATTTGCTGCTGATGGTTCACCTTTGAAATAGAAGGCTAGATTGGTATCCAAGGGATACTCACAAGTACATGGCATAGACTACAATGATACCTTTGCACCAGTGGCAAAGATGGACTCCATCAAGCTAGCCTTAGCCATTGCAACTTTGAAGCAGTGGGAGGTACATCACATGGATGTGAAGTGTGCTTTCCTGAATGGAGATCTCACTGAATATATTTACATGCAGCATCCTCAAGGATTTTCTACTAATCCATCTCTTGTGTGCAGGCTAAGGAAGTCATTGTATGGGCTTAAGCAAGCCCCCAGGGCTTGGTATGCCAAGATTAATAGCTTTCTGCTATCACTGAATTTTGTTCGATGCAAGTTAGATCCAAATGTCTATTTGAATATGATTCATGGTTCATTAATGATCATTTTTTTGTATTTTGATGACCTTCTCATTACAGGAAGCTCAAAGGATGAAATTGCTTCCTTGAAGGATGCAATGAACCATGCCTTCTTAATGACTGATTTGGGCTTATTGAGCCAATTCTTGGGGCTTGAGATTTCTCAAACCAAAGATGGGATCAAAGTACATCAGTCCAATTATGCCTTGGATTTTCTGAACAAATTCAACATGAAATATTGCAATCCAAGCAAGACTCCTTTCCTTTCAGGAGTTAAGCTTGAAGAAGTTGATTCTTCACCTATGGTAAACAATACATTGTATAGGAAATTGATTGGATGTTTGTTGTATCTTACACATACTCAACCTGATATTTATTATGTAGTAAGTGTGGCTTCAAGATACATGGATCAGCCTCATGAGATCCATTGGAGAGCAGCCAAAAGGATCCTTAACTTTGTTCAGGGAACAAGGACTCATGGGATCTTCTATAAAGCTAAATATGATCTTGATTTGATTGGGTTTATTGACAGTGATTGGGAAAGTGACAACACAGATCAAAAGTCAACATTAGGATATGTGTTCATGCTTGCTGAAGGGCCAATTAGCTGGTCAAGCAAGAAACAGAGTGCCATTGCACTCTCAACTACAGAAGCAGAGTACAGAGGAGTTGTAAATGTAGCAACTCAATGTTTATGGTTGCATGGGTTACTTGGTGAGTGTGGCTTCGAATCAGAATACTCAACTACTATTTATTGTGATAATCAGAGTACCATTTGAATCTACAATGATCCAATTCAGAGACAGAGAACCAAACACATTGAGATCCATATGCACTACATCAGACAGCTTGTGCATGATGGCACCATTCACCTACTCTTTTGTTCATCTTCAGAACAAGTAGCAGATATATTCACCAAAGTTTTTTGTGAGAAGACATTCAGCAATCTCAAATCACTACTGGGGATTGTTGATCATGCTATGAAGCATGAGTGATGACAATATTTTCAAATTTTGTTTTACTTTCCATGTTTAAGGGAGGATTTTTCCCACTGGTTTTTTGCCTCTTTCCTTGGTTAAATGAACATGCAATATGTAAAGGGTGATTAAACCTTGTTGCTAAGCCCTATAATTTTCTGATATTTTACTCATAATTCAGGCTTAAGGGGGGGTGTTAAAATAATCAACCCATAGTTAGCTACCTTAGACATTAATTAATCTAATGTTTGTCTTATTTGCCTAGTTTCCATATTCCACCTTATGCAAGTTGTCCTCCACACATCCAAAGTGGTAAAACTTGATAAATTTGAGTCATGGAGCACTTGGGAAACCACTTGGAATCAAATCTACTTTATTCTTGGACTTCCTAGCGCATGTCTACTTTTTCTGCTTTATTGCCTGCTTTTTCTGAGTTTTAAGGCAATTGGGAAAGTTTGACTAGGTGAAGTTAACTTGTTTTTTGTCCTCATCATCCTCCACTCTTTTATCCTATGAAAAGAATGTATGAGTTGTCCTTCCATCATATATTATCTTGCATAATTGATTTTTCCAATTCGTGAGCTCCTAAATAGATTTGGAAACTGCTTTATGCACCTATGGGGGATTTGATTAGATTTAGTAAGCCTGCTTTTGACCAAATTCGAATGGAATCCTTATGCATTCGAATCTCTCATGTAATTATTTATTTTGGTAGCATATGACTTCATAGGGTTGGCTATTGTACACTTATTCAATACATATTAGTGTTCTGCTCCATATTCAGTCTACTTTGTGTGTAATTTGCATGTGTAATTGGCAATTTTTGTGAGTGTAATTGTTCTAACACCTGGGTTCAATTTATACATGGCTCACTTGTTTCACAATAGATTCTGCAGGTTTGGTACTTGTACAGACCACAATACCATCAACATGTGGCCCAGGATTGAGCTTGGGGTCGAAATTGGACCTAGGAGCATTGGGTATAATCTCATACAAAAGTCCAGATTGAGCATAGATCAAATCCAACTCTTGTGCCCTAAAATAACATGTTCCTCATTTTGAACTTCGGATGTCAAAACATCCTTCGCTATGTAAGGTAATAAATATTTGAATAACCACTCAAGAAGAAACTCTAGTGGTATAAAAGCTTTGATTAACCGTTTCCGTCTACGCCACTCTTCAATATGATCTGAAATGTGTGTGGCTTTATCTTGTCGGAAGGTCGACAAGAGTTTGGTACCAAAATCGTAACATATTGGTAGCTGGAAATGATTAAGGAAATTCAGCGCAAGATCATCAAACATAGCATAAGCCCCCCCAGTAACTTTATATACATTTCGCTGCAGGACCCATTAGGGTGCATTGAAATAGCCTCAAATGAATGGAATCGTCATGTAAGGAATTAGAAGAGCACCAAAGGTGGAAAGTGGTGACATGCCCATTAGGATATTCACCAGCCTTACCTTTGAACTTGGGAATGTCTGAAGGAATCTTGTTAGGGAAAGCCGACCATGCCGAGTTATGAGACACAGGATCGTTCATCAATCTTGACAAGCCAGGTAAGTTCAAAGTTGCCAAGAAAGGGAGCCTAGGTTGAGCCGGTCGATTCCACACTCCCTGGTAGTTTTGATTTGTGTAAGGTTGATTGCTATAAATACCATGGCCTTGGCCATAATAACCTCCTCCCATTTGACCCATGTAGGGTTGGATGGAAGCATTATGATGTGGGGCGCCTTGATTATGAGGCGTTACAAAGCCATAGTTAGAAGAGTAAGTGGGTTGTTGATACCCGTACCCATACGGTTGATAGTTTTGTCCATAGTGCGGTCCATATGAATGTCCATGAGAAGCTCCATAAGGTGTTCCATGGGATGTACCATGAGAATGTCCATATTTAAGGGTATGGGAAGCTCTAGAAGCTGGAACATGACACGATCCAGAAATAAGTACATGACCTGCTGACATAACAGGAGGTACTTAACTCTGAGATACTACCGTGCGAACAGTCGCAGAATGAACATGGCTAGTAGCAACATTCCATCCTGAAGGCCCACATGAACTAGGGGGAGGATGATTCATTAAAAATGCATTCAAAGGAACAGGGTTTGAAGATGAAGGGACATGTGAAGGAATGCAAGTGGTGTTCCCAATGTTCACTCGTCTCGGTTCTAGTATATGCATAGGATTACTAACACTAGGTCTAGGATGAACATGTGAATTTGCCTCCACCACAAGGATGGAGGGTGCAATGTGACTAGTGCCCCCAAATCTCTCCTCATGGAAAGGGATGGGAGTGCCCCCAGTCGCAGTGCTAGGACCAAATTCTGACTCAACACGATGTGCTAAATCAGGTGCAGGGATATCAAACATGTCATATCTAACATGACTAGTGCTTATGGGTTCATGGCGAGTCTTGTCGCCTGGAAACCAATACCGACGAATTGTGAATGAGGGATCATAACCAGATCATGAAGGTTGTTTGTGTGAATCATCATATGTGCTAATAGGATCTTCCTCCCAACCTCATGAGGTGGAGAAGACATCTCTGGAATCTCATCCTCATGATCTCCCATGGTGTGTGAATCAAAGTGAGAAGTAGTTCACCCAGAATATTTGGTTCTCTCTCGAAGGAGGAGGAGGAGACATGGAAGGCGATGTTGCTACCTTTCACACACCTGGGTCATGTGGCAGAAATATTCAATCCACTCGGTGTGTCCTTGGGGTCAAGTCTCGAGTCAAGACTGTCACCTTGTTCTTGATTTCTCCATTTAGCCTCAACTCCTAACGAAGCCAAGGGGGGTAGACCCTATTAGATTACTAAGGCAAAATTATTTAGTATGGTGATGTTAAATTGAATGAGTTACTTGGGAGTTTGAAATTTAACCATAAACAACCATAGATGACAAGATACAAAATGAGCGCACGAAAGCACAATGCTGAGACACAATATATATATAGAGAAAGAAAATAGTAAGTGCCTTAAAACGGAGTCAAAAGATAATCAATGTACTTGCATGTGCTTGGAGTGAATTTTTTGCAATTGCCTCTTGGTACGTTTTAAGTTAATGTGAAATATGAGTTGATTAAAATTAGGCGAAGGGATGGACTCGAAATATACCCGAGAGTACTTAGAGTATGTCCAAAACTAAAACTTCACGGCTACTCACAAGGAATATGTGGGCTGAATGGAGTCTCTGAGGATATTTTTCATAATGCACCCGCAGGTGTAACAAAGATTGGCGCCCCGAGGTCACTTTTCAGGATTTCCCGCTTCCTTTGGGTATTTTGCCACCGTAATGGTTTGATAGAGGTGTTGGATTTTCACCTAATGGTTTGTTAATTTGGGAGAGTGAATCCTAATTATTCTAGTCACTCAAGTGCTTTTGATGTATCTTGACTGATCAGATGAACCGCAGCCAAGTGCAGAGCATACACACTGGAGTCTTGTCAATTTTAGTAAATTTTAAGATAGGTGTTCTTGTTAAAAAGAAAACCCTCCAAGAACCTCTTTCGATCCAAGTGGATCTCAATCGGGGAATCAAGGAGGGGTTAATTTTATTATATCTGATGAAATACTTGATGAAAAAGAAAACAAAGATACACAATGCCAATTTTCTAATTAGTCCTACCACGCATCTCTTTCCCCTTTCGGGTCAATCAAGAAGTCGTAAGATAAGTATTAAAATTACTTTGAAATCTCAGATATGGAATATGGAAATGATTATAAATAAAATTATACTACCCTGTAGATTATAACTACGCTAGATTAAACGAAAAGCAAAAAAAAAAAATACGGACGCAAATCCCCCCAGGGGGGATGGTGAATAGACTCGAAAGAGCCTATTCGAAACGATATTCTGTTTTTATTAGCAGCGATTTACAATATCAGAAAATTGAAATCGATGCACTTTGGTCCTTGTTATCTGGGATCCAAAGGCTTACAGCAAGCTTGTAACTAGCTAAAATCAAAACACAGCGGTGGGGAAAGCTTCCGGGAAGCTCTGATTCGTCCAAGAGTTGGAAAATGGGCAGAGTCTCCTTCTCTTTTTTGTTACACCTACTAAAAAACAGCGAGAAATTAAAATCAAATGTGCCCAAACACACTTTAAAAGTGTTTTGGGTCACCACGCTAGTTACTAAAAAAAAAACTAAGTAAAAAATTGTTAAAAGGGGCTAATCTAGTTTTACAAAAAGGAACCAAGGAAAGCAAGATTTCCTTGGGATCTTGGCTTGTTGTTTAGGACTCCAATGAGATATGCACTTTTATTGCATAATTTAAATCTTTGAAGAACGAAAAAAGAAACTACCTTATGAGCAAGCTTTAGATCTATGCTTTAGCTACTTGCAAAAAAGGAAATCCGTACACCTAGATCTATCTTTATGAAATGATATTCTTTATGAAATTACAGATCTAAGCAACAAGACTCTTATGAACTAGATCTAACAATATATATTCAATTCTTAGAACTAGATCCGATCATAAGAGAAAGCGACAGGTAACCAGAAGATTGATTTTAATAGAAAGGAGGAAGAGAAGGGGAAAGGCCCGTTGTTGAATGGATCTGCAATGGAAACTTGTTAGTGGAATACAGAGGGGCAATGCCTTCACAAATTTTTTGGATGTATAGTGGAGTCAAACTAGATCCACATCTCTTCCAATCCTTGCTACCTGAAAGCTAAACACACAATCCTACACGGCACCTCATGAGATCTGGATATATATATGAAAAAGAGACAAGAATTACATGCAAATAAACTTATTAAACATATATAATCTAGATCTTCAAACATATATGCTATGAGATATAGAAAAAAACAAGTAACCTTACTTGCCCAACTATACTCCTGTTGATTCAGCTTAATCGTTCAAGCCAGACAAGGTTCAGATGCATAAATTGAGAGAAAAGCAGGCAACATCAATAGCCGTAAGACAATGTTTAATCCACACACATGAGAGCATAACACCATTTGGCCTCCAAAGCTTCTTTATTCCAACAATTTAGATTACAAAAATATTACAATAGCAAGCCCTTCAATCCAACTCTAAATAGCTTGGAAGAGTCAGCTTGTGCTTTTATTTATACAAAAACCAGGAGATCCAGCCCAGAGGAGGCACAAATCCCAAGGATATAGATCACTACAGCTGAGAAAGAGTCCATCAATGCTGATCTGAAGCTGAACTAAGCCTACTTGTCAACTAGGGGGCTGATTGAGCTGACACATCAACCCATAAATTGACACATCAGTCTATAGAGTTTCCAGGAGAGCACACACATGTGGAGGAGAGAGAGAGGGTGTAATTCCCCATAAAGAATGTTGAAGATCAACTCTGGATCTGATTTGATCACCTCCTTCAGTTAAGGATTTGTCAGATCCAGTCAATTTGGTTCAGATCTAACTAATTTCAATCAAATCGGCTAAGAATCCCCTGATCTAGGATTCAGGATTTGTTCCATTATTCATCAATTTATTAATTAAAATAATCAATAATTGATTTTTTCGGGCTTTCTGACTTGAGTGATGGAAAATCACTCAAAACTAGGAAATAGTGGGTCCATGGCTTTACATGATGCTCTTAGCTTGAAAATGAGCACCTACATGACTGAAACTGATTATTTGGCCCACTTTTATTACAAAATCAATTTTTCCAATTAAACTATTAAAAAATAGCCTAAGTTTTGGAAAAAATAAATTTTAATAAAAAACACTGAAAAAATTTAAAAATTTGAAAAATTGAAAAAACCTAGGGGGACTTAGACATGTTCATATTGGTCGACCATGATGCCTAGCATGTTTATACATTGACACATAGACTCTAATAACCTCAATAGGCCTAAATGCCAAGCCGACCACCCCAACTTTGGAGGTATGGAGTGAAAAACTCAAAAATTATTAGTCGTTTATTCAACAACCAATAATAACCAAGGGAAAAAACACCCTAGGCTGATCGGTTTGACAAATAAAGTCTAAGAGACCGAGTCTTTTACAGACACTATCATTCTAGAACATTTATCACAGTTCCCCCATGGGGTATGAACATGTTATATAGTACAACAAAGCTCCCCATAAGCAAGACTGAAGGTTCTCTAAAGTTTGACCAAGTTATCCTTGTCCAGTTCACCAGGCGCACTTGATAAAAAACCACTAAGTACAACTTAGGTGGTAACATGAAGAAGTCCTACTAAACAACGAGAATGGCGGGGTTCCAAGCTCGAATCCACAATGACTCAAAAAATAAAAAGACTCGATCTAATCATGCAAACCCTAGGAAAAATAGTGTGCATGGAGCATACACCTATAAAAAGTAAATCCAAATCGCAAGCAAACAAGGGTAGGATATGTGAGCTCCCGAATGAAGCAGGTATGTCTCACCTAGGAGAGGCTTGAGACTCCCATACACAACAAGAGGAGGTTCATGACCAATTATAGTGACCCTCGGCTTCAGCGCATATAGCGATTGTGTTGTCCGACCACTACCTGGGTAGGACACCTGCAGAATAACCTCTGCAAATACCCCCTTGATAACCTAGGTAAGGAAACTAAGTTCACCTCGATATAATCAATGATCAGGAAGATAGTCGCAGGTGGGATTGACCGTATCGGCAGGGTAGCAAAGTCCAAAACTCTCGAAAGGGCCCCCAGATACGAATACAATCCTCGAAATATCTCCAGTGCTACTCAGTTACAACCAGGGGTCATCCCAATCATAACCGCTCACACTGCCTCGTGCTTAAATTCCTTGTAAGAGGAGCATCCTGAGAAACATTAATTATATAAAGGATTTCACACTCTCACCTGGACAAACATCTAATTATTTTGTTTAGTCGTCTTGGAGAATTGACTCACAATGAACTATTCCAAGACCCTAAAACCTAGTCTTGTTGGTGCACCATAAAAAATAAAAAAGTGTAATTCATTTTATTATGCGTTGATTTTAATTGGATTTATTACTCAAAGGGTAAATGGACGTCCAACTAATGATGTTATGACACAACAAGAAGTAAAATGAACACCTAACAATCAATGCAAATGCACTGTGTCGAATGAAAAACAGGGTATGCTACTACGTGAAGTGCAAAATTTTTCTTTCAAATGTATATACAATCATTTCCTATATGAAAATATGACTAATATTCACCAAGCAAACCTGATGCAAGTACCATGCTAAATGCAAAATGCAAACAATGCATAACAATGCAAAAAAGAAAAATGTTTTTTGTATTTTTGAATTAAATGAGATAAAAAAGAAAAAATATGACTCTACAACCCTTAGACTCTGTAAGCACTCACCAACAATATCCAAGCAAAGCACCAAGGTCAAAGAGTCCTAATGCACTAATCCCAAAACAAAAAATAGAAAATGAAATCACAAGAACATTTTTCAAAAATCAAATAAAAAAGAGTCTCTGGTCAGAAACAGAGGGGAGATACAAACTCTAGAAGCATCAAATAATACTTAGCAATCACCCAAACTCACCCAGCAACACTTAATCTTCCCAAAAAAAAAAAAAATCAGGGCATACGCGACTATTATCAGTAAACCTTTGTACATACATAATTTTTCAGGAAAAATCGCGTGTATACACGACTGTGAAAGCAAAATGCACGTATAGGAAGAAAAATATAGAAAAATAAGTTAAATGGACAATGGAATACTACTAGGTAATCATGCCCCCAGACCCGACACAAAAACAGAAAAATCAGAGCAATAAAAACACATTGAATGCCGAAAACCCCCAAATAAAAACAACTAGGAACATCTCTAGTATGGTCGCCAATTCTGTTACAGAGAAAACTTCCTATGGCTTGGGGTGTACCACAATAGACAGAGAAACCACAGAAATCAATCCCTTCTCAATACCTTATTCCAGACGGTTATAGTAGATCCCCATTGAGCTTTTTCCAATCATGCTTGCGTTAGCAATTTACTCTCAACAATAGTAAACAAGGCAAGCATGCTATATAATATAGTGTTAGGCCTACTCTAGCATATATAATCAATGATACATAAGCAATTAAACACATCCATGGATTCAATATTCATTTAAATGCACATCATTGGACAGGAAAAGATATCTCTATTAAGTAAATCAAATATTACATAAGTGACAACCTTTTTCGGCACATCTGGGAACCAGAGAAACTGAGTCCTCCACCTAGGCCTCCAGCACCTCAATCCTCCATCTCTCGATAGCAAGCTCACAAACAAGGGAAATCTTGGGAAGAACACAAAGTGCTCCAAGGGACAAAGGGATGCGAACTCAAGTATAATCAAGCTACGACAACAATGGACTATAGTTTTCTTGCTCTTCAATTCCTCTTCTTCAAGGTATCCAAAGGGTTCCTTATATAGTTCTTCAATGGGGCAATGGAAGGTCAAATCTGAGTGATCTCAAAAAATATGGAAGGCCAAGAGACAAGTGACTCGGATCCACATCAAGGAAAACTCCAAAAAAATTTGGCCTTTTGTACACATCTCGATGTACGTGGGTTGAAGGGTAATATCTGTGTATATACGCGAGAAAGAGATTAAAAGTCATGTACAACAAATAATGAGTGTTTTTAGGGATGGTCTTGAAAATATCGAAGGTGAAAAAATAGTCCATGGGGTCCAAAGAGTCTGCAGAGGGATAGGGAAGGCCATAAAAGTGTGATCAACCATGTGTGGTAAAATCAGTGGTAATAAGTAGTCTATGATTTTAAACATTTTATTCATAAATTTATTAAGGTGTGCTTTGATGATTGGACTGTGTTTGGTCACAGTAAGAGACCATATTGAGATTTGCGCATGATGCTAGACCGCTGTCGCCAGTATCAAATTGCACTTAATTCTAAGAAATGTAGTTTATGCGCACCATTTGGCGTGCTGTTGGGTCATGCCGTATGTCGCGATGATATTTTGGTTAACCCAGCAAAGATTGCAATTATCTTGGACTTACCACCGCCTATATTAGTCACGCAACTCAGATCGGTTCTAGGACATACAAGCTACTACCAGAAGTTCATCAGAGGATATGTAGCGATCACTGAACCTATGGAGAAACTGTTGAAGAAAGATGCAAATTTCCAGTGGACAATAGAGTGCCAGGAAATCTTGGATAAATTGAAGACTGCAATGGCCACCGTGCCAATACTTTTATTCCCGGACTGGAGGAAGGAGTTCTATGTGCATGTCAACGCGTTGTCTTTCACACTTTGCATAGTCCTGATGCAACCAGGAGAGGGTGCGCTTGACCACCCTATTGCTTTCATAAGCAGGAAACTATCAACAGCAGAAAAGAACTACACGATGACAGAAAGAGAAGGCCTTGCTATGGTCTATGCACTTCAGAAATTTTGACATTATTTGTTGGGTGGATATTTTCAGATGTACAATGACCATTTAGTGATGAAACACCTAGTCAAAAAGTGAGTGTTGGGGGGGGAGATCTGTAAATGGCTTCTCCTGTTTCAAGATTTCGATTTTGAGGTCGTTGTTAAACCTTGTCGACTTAATGTTGGACCATACCACCTATCAAGGATAGAGAGTGGTGAAGAACCAACGAGCCTCAAAGATAACTTGCCCGACATGCAACTATTTGAGATCCACATGATGGACGACCAGAACCATGAGTTTAATGCCATCATCCATTTCTTGAGTACAGGATATGCACCTCAAAAAATGTCAATTAATCAGAAGAAACATTTGGTCATCAGAGATGCTGATTATACATTGATCGCAGGACACCTATATAAGTTAGGTGCAGATGAGGTACTACGTCGCTGTGTCTTTGATTATGAACGAAATTGGGTGATGAGTGAATCACATTCTAGTGTCACAGGAGGAAACTATGCTAGGAAAGTGATAGTGCACAAGATATTGCAGGAAAGATTCTCATGGCCAACCATACACATGGATACTAAAAGCTTCTGCAAGCACTATGACATTTGTCAAAGGACAGGAAAACCATCACACCATGATGAGATGCCACTTGCACCACAGATAACCCTTCAAGCATTTAGCAAGTGGGCAGTTGATTTTTTTGGACCAATCAGCCCACTAGGATAGAGAACTGGTGCATGCTACATTATCACTGCGACAGACTATTTGACCAAATGGGATGAAGTTGCACCTATTAAATATTGTACCGCTGCGACTGCGGCAAAGTTTTTGTTTGAAAATGTAATCACTAGATTTGGTTTTCCAAAGATACTACTAAGTGACCAATGTACACATTTTTTTAACAAAGTGATTGTTGAGCTACCTGCAAAATTTCAGATCCAGCATAAGAAGACAAATCCCTACCATCCTCAGGTGAATGGAACGGTCGAATCTTTCAACAAGATTCTAGAGAATGCATTGAACAAGGTATGCAACTTGCGCCGAGATGACTAGGATTAGAAAGTATCCGTTGTTCTATGGGCATATCAAAAAACCTACAAGCGACTAACAGGCCACACCCCATTCAAACTAGTATATGGACAAGAAGTTGGTATGCCAATATAGTACATTGTTCCAAGTCTAAGAACCTCCAACTAGTATATGACCGATGGAGATGTTGTCGAGCAAAGGTTGACATAGCTCATGCAAATGGAAGAATAACGCTTTGTCGTAGGATTCCATGATATAGTTGAGAAGCAGCAACAGAAAGCATGGCATGATCGTCATATCAGGGTTAAACCATTCAAATTCGGAGGACTTGTGTTGTTGTATGATAGCAAATTTTTCAAACACCCGGGAATGTTAAGGACACATTGGCTAGGACCATATGTGGTCGCACACATCAATGATGCGGGTGCAGTAAAACTACAAAATCTAGATGGTACCTATGTCGGGGGAATGGTGAATAGTAGTCATCTGAAACCATACTATGATGGTCATAACATTCCAGGTTAGAATCGCCTCATGCAATGGGAAAAAAAAAAAAAAAGAAGAAGGTCCAAAAAACGTAAAAATTGCTCTATCGCACTTTGGTGATCGAAATGTCTCCTTTTCAATTGCTATATGGAACCGAAGTCATTTTTCCAGCATCATTAGGTGTTCCAGTTATGAAATATTTTCAGAAGCAACAGGAAGAACCAAACCACATGCAGAGAAGAATAAACCAAATCATCTAGTTAGAGCAGCAAAGGAATAAAGCCTATGACAAAGTGCAGACACACCAGGAAAAAATGAAAAATACTTTTGATAGAAGGGTGAAAGAAGAACAGTTCCAAATTGATGATCTGGTATTAAAATGGGATGCTCCTAAGGAAGATAAACATGGAAAATTTGACCACATGTGGATAGGTCCTTATGTTATTGCAATTCACCGAGGGGAAAATGCATTTATTCTGGAGTATCCGAATGGGGTTTCTTTGGAGAGTAACCCTGTCAATGGAATATTTTTGAAGCATTACATGTCCTAAGGTGGAGGGTAAAATTTGTACCATAGTTTGTAAATATTTATTTTCTTGAAAGCAGTACAGATGGTGAACCAAATATTTTTGAAGCTTAGAGTGAAGGCCCTAAGATTTAGGAGGTAAGCCATTTTTATTTATTTTAAGAAGAGATGTATTAGAGAAAAAGTAAAAAGTTTGGGAGTTTGGATACAAAAAGTTAGAGACAGGAACCTGGTCTACGAGTTCTTTGATACCTCACAGGGAGGATATCATCCCCAGTTGGAGCCAGTTGTTAGCACCTCTATGTTAAGCAGCTGAGGAAGAGGTGTGATCGAGGAGTGATAAAAGGATACATAAAATTGGCAAAGTTTGATGGTCTTGATTCCATTATTAAAATGCACATTTTGATTAATTTGTTACACAATCTAAAGGTGTAAAATTGTGAGTGTGAAGATCTACGCTATAAAATGGATGCGCTGGGAAAAGTTGCGTAGGAGATAAGTGGTGATGGAGAAGCGGAAGTGGTTAACGGGGTAGAAATATCAACGGATATGGAATAAAGTGAATAAAATCTACGGCTAAGATACGATCCGCTAAGTAAAGGTGCACACTAGAAAAAATAAGAAACGCTAGTGGAATATGCACAATCGATCTTGATCCAACATTTTAGCCAAAAAGTGAAAACTTATCAACGGTCATTGTTATTTCCGGAAGGAAAAACTGCAAGATGGTTAAAAAGGAAGAGTGGTAGAAGAATGTAAACCATTTTCCACGTGGTGACTTGGAGTGAATTCCACGGAGGAAAGAAGTAAAGGAAAAACCACTTGATGAGGGCTTCAGAAAAGTCTGTCGTATAAAGGTAAAGTTGACTTGGTTTAAAAAATCATTTCAATTGAATGTTGTGGGTGAAAGAGAAGTGGACAGTCCGCCATCTTTCCAAAGTCAACTTATATGTATCTATAGTTACAGGTAAGCCTTGAAACGCTAAAACTTTGTTTGAAGAATTGTTGCCATTGTTCATTATGGAAAAGGAACATGGTTTAGGAGTATTATGTGTTAACTTTTCATATGCTTAGCTAAGACATCAATAATTCATTTCATTTTCATAACAAAAGCATATAAACAGGATCACTGAAAGATAGACAAGCACAACCATACAAAAGGAACACAAAGATTTATCCTGGGAAAACCCTAAAGGGAAAAACCCAGCAAAAGCTTCCTCAATATAGATGCCCCAAAAAGATAAAAGATAAAACCAGCAAGGAGATCAAATCCTGATCCTCCTCCTTCTCTAGCTACTTCTCTTCTCCACTAATTCATTACACAAGTGAGAGTGTGTGTTCCAAATGAGGAGCACTACACCCATATTTATATTCATCCGTTCACTTAAGTTAACTCATCTGTCATGTAGGCTCGAGTTAATCATGTAGGCTCAAGTTACACATGTAGGCTCAAGTAACCACACTGGGGTGCTAATGACCCACCTTTACAATTAGAGGGGACTACCTCATGACTCTTATTAGTTCTTCCGATTAGGAGCATCGGGGTACAAAGTAATACAAGTGGTTCTCCCGGTAGGGCCATCGGGGACCACAAAGAAATACATATAGAATATTCTTCAAAGTTACAATATTTCAACACTCCCCCTTAACGAGAAGGGTATTCTATAACAACATCAACAACAACAATAATAGGAGAGAGATAGAGGACATCATCAACATCATTAGGGTGATACATCTATAAATCATTGTAATCTTTTCAACATCATGTAGTCTTCATCTTCAATATTTAGTCTTCACCATCATCAGTACTTTGATCGCTTCGATCAACAACATCTTTAGCATCTTGACTCTTCAATCAGTAGCAACATCTTTAGCACTTTGACCTTTCGATCAGCAACATCATCTTCAACACTTTGACCTTTCGATCAGCAACACCTTCTTCAGCACTCTGGCCTTTCAATCGGCAACATCATCATCATCATACTCTGATCTTTCGATCAGAAACATCATCATCAAAACATCATCAAAACATCAACATCATCATCTTCAAAATATCATCATCATCACACTCTGATCTTTCAATCAGAATCATCATTATCATCAGCCTTTGATCTTTCGATCAGAAACATCATCAACCGAACATCATCATACTCTAACATCAAATCATCATCATATTCTGATCTATCGATCAATACGTCATCATCATCATACTTTAATAATACGACATCATCATCATCAGGATCTCATCATCATCACATTCTGATCTTTCGATCAGAAACATCATCATTATCATCGCATTCTGATCTTTCGATCAGAAAATATCATCATCATTAGCAACATCATAATCATAAGCAACTTTTGATCTTTCGATCAGAAAACATCATCATCATCATATTCTGATATTTCGATCAGAGAACATCATCATCATCAGCAACATCATCATCACCATATTCTAATCTTTCAATCAGAGAACATCATCACCAGCAGCAACTTCTGATCTTTCGATCAGAGAAACATCATCATCATCATATTCTGATCTTTCGATCAGAGAACATCATCATCATCAGCAACAACATCATCATCATCAAAACATCAACATGATCCTTCCTTTCATAATTACGGGATTTAGGTCTTTAAGGAGTTGCCAATGATCCTTCCTTTTGGAATTATGGGATTTAGGTCTTTACGGAGTTACTAATGATCCTTCCTTTTGGAATTACGGGATTTAGGCCTTTACGGAGTTACTAACGATCCTTCCTTTTGGAATTATGGGATCAACACATTTGTGGAACTCAGACAACCCTTCCTATTGGAATTACGGGATCAACACATCTGTGGAACTCAGACAATCCTTCCTATTGGAATTATGGTATCAATTCAATGATCCTTCCTTTTATAATTATGGGATTTAGGCCTTTACGGAGTTACTAACGATCCGTCCTTTCGGA
>LPNX011209854.1:338000-358199 GCA_001517045.1 Pseudotsuga menziesii | reverse complement strand
ACAATCCTTCCTATTGGAATTACGGGATCAATTCAATGATCCTTCCTTTCAAAATTACGGGATTTAGGTCTTTACGGAGTTACTAACGATCCTTCCTTTCGAAATTACGGGATCAACACAGATGTGGAACTCAGAAAATCCTTCCTCTAGGAATTACGGGATCAACACATGTTCTCGAGTACTGAAGTCACCGGATCCATTTTGAACCGAAGTTCAAGGATGATACAATCCTACCACCTTCTCGATGACCGAAGTTCACCGGATCCATTTTGAACCGAAGCCCAAGGATGATACAATCCTACCACATTCTCGATGACCAAAGTTCACCGGATCCGTTCTGAACCGAAGTCCAAGGATGATACAATCCTACCACCTTCTCAATGACCGAAGTTCACCGGATCCATTCTGAACCGAAGTTCAAGGATGATACAATCCTACCACATTCTCGATGACCGAAGTCACCGGATCACTTCTGGACATATGTGCCAGGATGATACAATCCCTCTTCATTCTCGAAGACCGAGGTCTTAGGATCACTTTAGGGCAAGTGCCTAGGGATGATACAATCCCACCACATTCTCGAAGACCGAGGTCTCCGGATCACTTCTGGACATATGTCCCAGGATGATACAATCCCTCTTCATTCTCGAAGACCGAGGTCTCCGGACCACTTTAGGGCAAGTGTCCAGGGATGATACAATCCCACTGCAACATCACTACTCCCCCTTTCGAGGAAGGTCTTTCTGAACCATACCAAGCTTGTCTCAAAAGTGTTTGAACTTTACCCAAGACAGAGTCTTTGTTAGCGTATCATCATCTAAACCATATTCAGTATGTGAATACTGAACTATCACCATCTATATATCCAGTATGTGAGTACTAAAAGCATCATCAAGTCACCATCATCTGCATCTACAGTATGTAAACACTGAAACATCATCTATATCTTCAGTATGGGAATACTGAAATCATCATCATCTAAATATTCAGTATAGAAATACTGAATCACCATCATCTGTATCTATAGTATGTAAATACTAAAACATCATCATCTGCATCTTTATCTTGAATGTAGAAATACCAGATTTCTATGTGTTACGACGGAACACGAGGTTCTCTGTTATCACAACTCTCGTTATCACATAGAATCAATTTAGTATCCATATTCAGTTCAAAAAGGCTTGATATCAGCTTCCGAAGCCATATGGCTTCACAACTTAGCAGAGCAATCTGCTATGTATTCTGCTTCAGCCATGCTACGAGAAACACTGGATTGTTTCCTGCTAAACCATGAACTCATAGTAGACCCCCAAAAAAAAGCATCTACCTAATGTGCTTTTCCTTTCTGAGATACTTCCAGCCCAATCTGCATCTGTGTAGCCATACAATCTATACTCATGGCTACCATCATAATATAAACCAAATTCTATAGTCCCTTTCAGATATCTTATCACATGTTTTGCAGTTACTAGGTGAACCCGTCTTGGTTGAACAAGATATTGACTTAAGGTGTTCACAACAAAAAAAATGTCTAGTCTGGTATTTGTTAAGTACATCAATGACCCAATGATCTATCTGTAATGAGTCATATCCACTAACTCTAATGAGTCATCAGCTAACAGCTTCAGGTTGAAGTCCATGGGTGTGGCCATGACTTTGCATTCCAACATATTGAATCTCTTCAATATCTCTACTGCATACTTTCCCTGGTTGAGAAATATTTCTTCTGAACTTTTCCATAGTTCTAGACCTAGGAAATAATGCATTAACCCAAGGTCTTTCATCTCAAATTCTTCTGCTAGTTTCTTCTTGCTTTCCATGACCTGTTTCTCATTTCCTGTCAAGGATAAGTCATCCACATATAATAACAAGATGACAAGTTCATCTTCTACAACCTTGAGATAAAGGTTAGGATCAGCTTTACTTTTGGTAAATCCCATGCTCGATAAGAAACCATCTATTCTTTCATACCAAGCTCGAGGAGCTTGTTTAAGACCATATAATGCCTTCTTCAACTTACATACGTGAGTATGTCTATCTTCAACTTCAAATCCTTGTGGTTGTTCTATGTATACTTCTTCTTTGATCACACCATTTAGAAAAGTTGTTTTCACATCCATCTGGTGTAAGTCCCACTTCATCATGGATGCAAGTGCCATGGTAGCTCTAATTGTAGTATACCATGCTACTGAGGAAAATGTCTCTTCATAATCAATTCCCTCTTTTTGAGATAAACCTCTGGCCACAAATCTTTCTTTATACTTCTCAATACTTCCATCAGCTGCATGCTTTATTTTGCATATCCATTTGGAGGATACTATACTCTTTCCTTCTGGTTTGGAAACTGTATCCCAAACATCATTCTAGTATTCTTTCATCATAACATCTTCCATGAGTTCGTCTTGTCGGGTCATCAACATATCCTAGTCTTTTGCATTCAACCTTGAAGTTTGGAACCCTCTTTACTCTTGGTAAATTCTCGATCCAGCAGGCAGCTGTCCATCATGTCGTACCATTTCGAACTTAGATATCTTCTGTAGTCACTCCCCCTGAAGTGGAGTATCATCTTCCCTCTTCATTTTGTATAGGTGGCTCTATGCTTGATATATACTTGTCAATAGAGTATGTCATGTCATAGTCTATTCTTTATGAGGCAAATCATGAACCTTTTCTTTGTACACTTGTTCTTGTAGATCCATATGGAAGATACTAAATACTTCCCTTTATGTCTCAAAATCATATCGTATACATCATTCCCCATGATCAACTATTATTCTTTGATCATAGCATTCTTTTCTTCATATTGAGTTATCTCTTATACCCATGGTGGTCTTCATCCTTCGAGGTGGATCTACCGCTCTCTAAAGCTCTTTCTTTCGTCATGGTGTCTCTGACCATGGGAGCTTCAGATTCATGTTTATTGAATTGTCATCACTTGTTCTTCAGAACAAGTCTCATCCTTGTTTTCTTGTAGGAGGTTGTTCAGGACCTTTCCTACAATTCAAATGCACCAATTGCATGGTTAGAACTATTTCATAAAACATATGCATAACGACAAATTCTTATGTATCATGCAACTGTTTAGCCAATACAACATTCATCCATATCTCACGGAAACTTTCTAGATGACATCATTGAGATTGTGCATTAATCCAATGTCATGTAAAGAGGTTTCATTCTAGATAAGTAGCAATGGAGAGATGTATAGCACCATGAGATACTTACCGATCACATGCATATTAGTAGTATACAGTCATTAATGCAAACAATCTATCATGCATAACACATCAACTGAATAAGCATAACAAAACAATATCATTAAATGACAATTGAATACTTATCTTTTGTTTGTTTTGTGGGTAGACTCCTTCTTGATCATTATCCTTCATCATATTCTTCATTCATGAAATCATCATTTCTTATCCAAATGATAAAATGGATAAAAGGTTCGTCAAGAATTGAGTTCTTCATATTCCTCATCGCTTGAGGGATCTTCTTTGAATGGTGAGATATTGATGTTCAATTTGCTCCCATATTTCTTCTTCTCTTCTTATGAGACGAGCTTCTTCTTCTTCCCAAAGTCAACTGAAAGTAATCACTTCCTTTTGGCACACATTCCTCGCATGAATTAATCCCATGATCATGGGAGGCCATTCAAGGTGGCTATCACCACTTCTGCATTCTCTACTTCTTCTTCTACCGCTTCAAGATGTTATGCATTCTGGATCTTCACATTCTTCAACCATTTTCTCAAATCCATATTCTTATCTTCAAATAGCTTGATCAAGGAATCAAACATATTTGGTGTATT
The DNA here is from genome assembly GCA_001517045.1 of Pseudotsuga menziesii. Taxonomy (NCBI): domain Eukaryota; kingdom Viridiplantae; phylum Streptophyta; class Pinopsida; order Pinales; family Pinaceae; genus Pseudotsuga; species Pseudotsuga menziesii. The sequence continues at coordinate 354,388 of LPNX011209854.1, read as the reverse complement.
TAGGGAAGACACTTGTGGTACAAGTTGATCTGTGATTGAATCAACAGTGATCTTCTTGGCCTTGATCAAGTTCTTCTTGTGTAAGGCTTTGAGGCTCATCTCCCTCTAGAACTGGAACCTCTCTACTCATGTAGGTGTCCAATTCATTTTCTTTAGAGGGATCGAATACTTTCATGCTTGGAAGTTTTCAACTTCACCAAGCTTATCATCAATCTGATGTGATAGATCACTTTGAAAAGAGAACCTCAAATGCAAATAGCAAAAGATTAGATCTTACTGATTTGAGGTGTTTGTCCTGCTTCCGTAGCTGCCTGATCTAGGGTTTGTCAGAGAAACCCTAATTTTAAAAACTTGGAATCTTTTAGATCTGATTGGATATAAAGATATATATCTTCAAATGGAGCTGTCCAATGTACTCCTTTTCTGAAAACAATGGAGGGAAGCTCCCGGAACAAGAAGCCCTAGTTTTCCAATTTCTTCTGCAGAAATGCATGTTACTGTTTCTGTGATATATCCAAAGTTACTATTCCTATGTGTCTGAAATTATGCACTAAGGTAACCTCGCATGTCCCTAATCCAAAACCATAGGTTTCATTAGAATTTGTTTCACCAATTGATATTTATGATCATTTTCCCAAGGTGACCTGTTACAAGATTGTTCAGAACAATGAAGTTGTACGGCATGCCACGTATCAGTGGTTCATCTTCAGGTTCTGAAATTCAGACCACAGAAATTAAATTCCGGGATATTTTTGGAACATCTTCAGGAATTCTATTTGTACCTCTGTAGCCCAAGTTATAGCAATTTTCCCTAGGTGTCCTGTTTAGGGATGAATTCTGGAAGAGGTTGGAACCCTAACTTGGAGAGATCATATCTCCTAGAATATAGCGAAGCTAAGGATGAATTTGGAACATAGTCTTCATCAGGATTATCTATTCAGTCTCTAAAATTTTCAGCTCCTGAACCTTCGCCAATATTGGGATATAGCAAATATACCAAAACTTAGTAGTTTTAGTATTTAGGGTTTTTCTAGCTTCGGGTCAAACTAGGGTTTGACTTTCCCAGAGTTTCACCCAACCAAAAATCTTGATCCAGGTCTCTAAACTTCCATTTTGATTAGGAGAGAAATCCTATGTTGGGATCACTCAAAAATTCTTCTTCTACAAGAAGCCCTAATTTCCCACACCAAAAACTGAAAATGCTCAGAATCGAATTCCGCTTCGACAGAAAGATGCGCCCTTCAATGGAGATTCAACCTAGCCTTCTTTTGCTGATCGATTGTGGAGAGAGAACCAAAAAGTAAGAAGCCCTAGATTCTGTAGCTGCACAATTTCTTCTTTTTAGGGTGGCTCTCATACCATTTTAACTTTTCATATGCTTAGCTAAGACATCAATACTTCATTTCATTTTCATAACAAAAGCATATAAACAGGATCACTGAAAGATAGACAAGCACAACCATACAAAAGGAACACAAAGATTTATCCTGGGAAAACCCTAAAGGGAAAAACTCAACAAAAGCTTCCTCAATATAGATGCCTCAAAAAGATAAAAGATAAAACCAACAAGGAGATCAAAGCCTGATCCTCCTCCTTCTCCAGCTACTTCTCTTCTCCACTAATGTGTTACACAAGTGAGAGTGTGTGTTCCAAATGAGGAGCACTACACCCCTATTTATATTCATCCATTCACTTAAGTTAACTCATATATCATGTAGGCTCGAGTTAATCATGTAGGCTCTAGTTACACATGTAGGCTCAAGTAACCACACTGGGGTGCTAATGACCCACCTTTACAATTAGAGGGGACTGCCTCATGAATCTTATTAGTTCTTCCGATTAGGAGCATCGGGGTACAAAGTAATACAAGTGTTTCTCCTGGTAGGACCATCAGGGACCACAAATAAATACATATAGAATATTCTTTGAATTTACAATATTTCAACATTATGCAGAGTCTTGGATGAGAGAGAAGTTGTTGTCGATAGGGAAAGAAATGTATGTGCCCCTGTTCTGTCAGTGGGTGGTGTATCAGTTTCAAAGGAGCAGTTGTGGCAATGTAATTTGCAAGGGAATGATATCCTAAATATCTGCGGTTCTTTCTCATATTATTTTGTTGTTAAACAAACCTTACCATTTCCCGAATTTTTCAAGTGGTGTGCAAACAGCTATTCTCCTTCCGAAAGAGTCATTATGAGTCATACCACGTCAAAAATAATTTGTAAGGTTGATGCGAAAATTGTTCACGGGTTACTGAGTCTGCCTGATAATTTCCCTGATAGCTGTGAGTCTTTGAATGAACATGCCTTTATTGAAATGTATAAAAATTGTAGAACTAAAGTTAGATGCCAATTTCTATCCAATATTCTGAAAAGTGGTCAGTCATTAGAAGGAATTTTTCTGCCATACAATGTTAACATTTTCAAAAAAGAGGTACAGTTGGTCATGTCCCTGGTTAGTCAAATTCTAGGTTTTGATAATGATATTCATATCAGCGAAGTCATCTTAGGTTTCTTATTTAATATAAGTTCAATTGACCCTGAGTCCCATTCAATCCGTTGTTTTAATCTAGATGAGTATCTGGCTGAGGTTATCCATGTCCAGTTGGTCGAATTCCCTAAAGTCAGGTTTTTTAGATACCATTCATACTTACTGAACATGCTGTTGTGTTTTAATGTGTCGAAATTGCAGTTCTTGTCCACTATTTTCTCTCTAGGTCTTCCAAAACAAATTAACATGTTTGAGTTTGTAAATACAATTATGGCCGAGATTTATAAATTTTTGTTTGATGATGTATTACCAAGGGTGTTAGAAGAAATGAAACTTATGCTACATTCTTCCTCAGAGGACAGAATAGGAGACTGGTTCCTGTATAAAGATTTTACTATTTTGAGGGTGTATGGATTCATTGGGGAACCATACATGTTACCTTTTTTTCTGACTCCAAGAATATTTTCACTTGAGTTTATGAGGAAGAGATTATGTGCAGAAGAAGAGCATTTTGGGGCGTTCAAAAAGTCTTTCAATGTTAAATTTCCTCTTGAAGTTGGTTCGTTTATTTTCAAAAATAAAAGCACCCTGTTGGTTATAGAAAAGTTGTTAGAAGTTATGGATTTCCAAAAGGAGCAAAGAATCAATTATGATCCATGTCACACTATTTCTCAAAGGAAGCAATCAAACAAAAATAAACCATTCGATCATCAAATTGTTGAAGGCTTAGATAAAATAGCCAATTTTTCTTATTTTGAAGAAAATTTAGAAATCGATGAGGATAGGAGCAACAAGTTGACTGCAGCAGTTCAAGTACCTAATAATCCTAGCATTTTGAATAAGAGGAATCTTTATGAAACTGATGGCATAGATGTGGATGAAAACATTTCACATAAAAAGATCAAAACACACCCTCAAGATAATCAAGTTTCAGAAGAAATAGTTTCAGAGGATTCAAAGAAAATGGTCTTGTTCCTGAAGAAGTCTATACAGATGCATCAGTATTCCTTCGGAGGAGAAGGTAGCGCAGAACCCAGTTCCTGTTTCAAATCTAGAGCAGAGTTAGTGTCAAGTTATGCTGAAAAACAAATGCAGTCATCAGAGGAAACCAGAAATCTGCTTCCTCGAAATCTGCTTCCTCGAGTTAGAAGTTTAATCAATCAAAAGACATCATTGATTTCTACTCGAGACACAGAGAGAAATGCCTTGAAGTTCGCTGTGGTTAGTGATAAAAAAGTATCTGAAATGGAAGTGAAGTTAGATCAAATTAGTGTCCCCGCTAAGATACAGCTCCATAAGTAGACTGGAGATGTTATTTACTCTGATTTATTACATGCTGTTATGAAAGTTAATAAATTGCAGTCCCTTGTAGATAAGATGGAAGTCCAATTGAAGCATGAGAAGGTGTAAAATAAAGCAAATCTGATCCAAATTAAAAAGTTGCAAGGAGATGTTGTAGGCTTAGGAACTGAACCAGGAAATGTGCAGGCAACCAAAAAGATTTTAGAAGAAAAGGACAATACCATTCAGGTATTGAAAAAGAAGCTTAAAATCCCAAATGTTGAACATGCTCAGTCCCCAGAATTATTTACACTGCTGGAAGAAAAAGATAAAGTTTATCAAGAGATGATGGAGTACAAAGGAAAATCATTGAAGTTGCAAGAAGAGAAAAAAATGGGAAGTGGAAAGAGCTGAATTGATGGCTCAGCTTTCGAAGTTAAAAAAGGATCAAAATGATTAAAAGGAAATTATGGAAGAACTGATGAGTCAAACTCCTGTTGACACGGATTTACCTCTTGTGAATACTGAAAGACCGTTAAGTGAATTTCCTGCAGATGATCTATTGGTTCCTATGTCATAGGTAAGTCTAAAGGATGTGGAGATTAAAGAATTAAAGGAAGTGTTGCAGCTGCAACATTTTCCCAAAATTCAAAAAATTTCGGGACCCTCCTTTTGCTTATATTATTTGATTGGCTTCTTTGATTTGGCTTAATGATTCTTCACAAAGGTTTTTCCTAATGCTTGAAACGATCCACTGCTTGTTTTTTATTTATCATTACCTTAGAAAGCGTTTTCAAGTTTGTGAGTCAGAAGAGCATTTGTTTGCAACCCCTCCATTGTAGAGAAATAATCAGTTTTGGGCTTCGTATTCTTCTCCGATGTATTTGGCTCAATCGGCTATTTTTTTGGTTTCGAGTCGGAACATGTTGTTACTTTGGTCTCCGTAGTTGCGGATGGCAGATTGCTAAGTCTTCCAATCATTGCTTGACTTTTCAGACCTCGCATTTTTATTTTTGCTACCCCTTAAGTCTCAGGTTTCCGCCATTGCGGCTGTTGAAAGAATTATCCTTTCGGTCGTTTAGTCATTTTTTCTCTGATCAAGATTTTTCCCATCGTGGATTGTGATGTCCTTTATATCTCCGTCGTTGCGGCTCCCATTCCGCTATCGCTCCGATGTTTTAAAGCTTCGACGCATTATTATTTGTCTCCCGGTTATCCCCGCGGATAGATTAGTGGTTTGGCCACCCGACGTTGCGGAAGGAATTATCTTTGCGTCCTCCGATCCATAGTTTTCCGCCATCCGATATATTTCCCCACCGCTTATGTTTGTCCACATATATATATGTATGGGGTTGGGCTTGTTTTATTATTCTATTACTATTGTCGTTTCGACTGTCGTGATCTGTCGCCCTCGTGTGCTGTCGTTCTCTTGAGCTAGCAAAGGACCTCGTTGTCGGTACCCGCATCCAGGTGGCTAAACTATGGAAGATTTATCACCTTTATTCCTACCATTCATGCAGTGTTTCCAGGTAGGCTCCTTGTTGCATTGTCCCATTCTGTTCGAGCTTTTGGTTGATTTTCTACGGTTGGGTTTTCCCATGGCTACTTTCCCTTGGCCCGTTTGTTACATGCCTATATATTGAGGATTTTGTGGTGTTACTTTCCGCGGGGGGGCATTTTGACCCACAGGGTAGTTTTTCCCCACGACCTTTTGTTATGCGACCCTGCGCTTCATGAATGGGGGGTTTGGTGCAGACGGATATTACGCTGTCTGCACCAATATGCCCTGTGTGATAATGTTTCGGTAGGGGAAGGTTTTCACGGCCTCTCCTTGTGATGCCAGGACTGATTGCCCCCCCCCCTTTTTTTTTGTTTTCGTGCTACCCGCATCCTCAATCCACAGCTGTATTTCGCCGCGAGTTTCCGCGCAACCTAGTTCACGGCCGGTTTTGAACCCAAAGCGGTGGAGGAGGATATATCACTGCATATAGTTATATCGACCTTGGATTGCATAGGTGGTATTTTGTTGAGGCACACTGTCGACAGCTTGCATGAATCCCCATGTCATTCCCCACAGCGCGATGATCATGGCATCCGCAAAGAGACGAAGTTTTCTTCATGTTAATGTAGATTTATTTCCAGCTCGAGATTTGTTGATAGAATTGTTTTGGTATTAGACTGCAATGTTAGCTTGCATACATGTGCTTCATTTGACTAATTCTCGTCGTGTTAAACATAGACAAAGTAATTAAACACTGCACATTGTGTCTCAATGTTTGCAACTTAGCCATAAAGGGCCTAATGATGAAAATTGCATGTATAACAGGAAGATTCCGAACTCAAAATGTCGAAGAGACAAAAGAAGAAGGCCCCTGTGGTCGAAGAGGACCCTGGCGTGGAAGTTATTACCAAAACCGAATACATCTATGAAGACACCAAGTGAATATTTGGTTTAGAGCCTGAGTACGAGTGGGGAGAGATATACAGGTTGATCACGCGCTGAGAGGTGCCTGATATGGGCTTGGAGGAGGAAGGCATTTACGCCAACATAGAGAGATATTCACTGATGAAGATTGCCACAAGACCAGAGCTTTTCCCATGCTCTGAATTGATTGGTTGGATTCTGCCCTGGGCAGATGTAACCACTATGATCCTGGAGAATGCAGACAAACAAGGTTATGTTGCTTATAGCCCAGGACATGTAGCACTGGCCTACCACCTGCCAAAAGCACAAATATTTTTGTCTGATGATTGGTTGAAAAACATCAAAATGGACCTTGTTGAGACCCTCAAAAGAATGTTGTTTCCAGGAAAACATTTCAGAACCAGGCATACGGGGGAGTATGACACAGCAAGCTTAAGGGCCCCATACAAGTTCATCTCCCTAATGCTCAACAGAATTTTTGGGAAAGCTCATGGCAAGACCTTCAAATTGGAGTGGATGCCAATTATTTTTTATGTTTCCACCCAGGGGAACATTTTCAACTGGGCCAACATTGTATCAAATAGTCTTTCAGCTTGCATGGCCTCAACTTTGGGAGGAGTGTCCCAAAAGAGGTCAGAATTTTATATGAGTTCCATACTTGTCGATTGTATATTGTGCAATCAACCGTTCCCTGGACTAAGGTGCATCTGGGACAGGGAGAGAATGCCTGTTTATTCTGCATACAAGCCACTATGGGCACACAAGTACCACAGTCATTACCGGGAAGTCTGTGAACATTTCATCATGCCATTGTATATGCTCATTTTCCTGAAGGAGTGTGATTGCATGTCAGAGGAGGCGTTGCAAGTAATGGAAGAATATGCAGACTATTATCTAACTGAGGATGGCCTATACTTCAGAATGTTTGGAGGCTCAAGAGAACCCTCCCTGCTGCCCAAATATGCCACCGACTACATCATTCATAAGGAGGCAATTAGGAAAGTCTTCCTAGATGGCATAGGAATCTTTCTATTTGAGCATAAGAAGGCTGCCTATCCTCCTTTGCCCTTCAAGTTAGGAAGTTATAGGTTTACCAGAGTGAAGAAAGAGGATGAGTTTGTAGAAGAGTTGGAAAGGTTTCATTTTGGTGAGATGCCCTTCCATAGAAATGACTCATGCAGTAAAGTAGCTGAACATTGCAAAGAGAATAACGTCCACTTCGAATACACCCACCATTGGGATAGAGAATAATATGTCTTTCATAGTGCATTGAACATAACAGCCTTGAGGAGAAGGATCAAGAAGAAGATTACCACAAAAGGTGGGAAGGGAGCGAATGAACAAGCCAAAGCTGATGAAGAAACAAGGAAATGAAATGAGGAAGCCCAAAGGCTAGCACAAGAAGCTGCAGGGTGGTTGCAGGGAGAAGAGGAAGAGAAAAGAAAAGTTGTGCAAGAGGCAGCTAGAAAAGTAGATGAAGATGCAAGGAATGAAGAAGAAGAAAAGAAAAAGAAGCTTGATGAGGAGCTATAGAAGCAAGAAACAGAGAGGCTAAAGCTAACGCAGACAAAGACAAAACAATCAGCCTCTGACAAAGCTGGAGGACAGACCCAGGACATGGAGAACCCTGAGGTTCAGGACTTAGAAGTACCGACTGCTAGCACACCTGGATAGTCTATGGTCCCTACACTGAAGCTGGTCCCCTTTGAATAGAAGAAAGGGGAAGAAATACCTGATTTTAACACTATTTTCTATGACAAGGAGACAAAGAGGATAGTGAAGAGAACGGAAAGGAAGGTTGAAACAGGAGGTCTGCCCGGGAAAATGATAACGGATACACCCATTGTATTTGGAACAGACCGAGATCCAAGATTCACCATTAGAGCTAGAGCTGCACTGATTCACGCTTCAGAAGATAATGTGGACAAGATTATGACAGACTTGGAGCAATCCAAGAAGTCCTCTACTCAACTGAAAGACACATTGAGAAAGGAGAGAGAGGAAAGCAGTAAGATGAAGAGGAAATATCAGGACATGAAAAAAGAGATGAGGTCTTCAAAGGATGAAGTGCAGCTCCTCCAAGTAGAGAGACAAGCTAAGGAAACTACACAAGAATGTATAGAGAGAGTGTAGCAAGAGTATCAAGAGCTAAGGGTGGAGAAGGAACAGCTGCTGGGAAAGATAGGAGACTTAGAGCTGCAAAAGACCACTTTGGAGGCAAGTGAGAAGCAAGCTCAAGAACAAGAGATGAAGCTTCAAGAGCAGATTTCTTCTTTAACAACTGCTTTAGAAGAAGCAAAAGAGCAGCAGGTTGACCTCCAACCCTTCAAGGAGCATGTGTTGGCACAAAAGGCCAAGATGCTTCAGCTGCAAACTGCCATAGAAGAAGAGAGATGCAAAGTTTTGCAAATATATGGCCAATTAGAGGAAATTATAGAGACTTCCTCTTATTTTGTTGATAGGTCTCAGGACGTTATGGAAGTCCTGACAGCAAGAATGACAAGGTTGGAAAATAATGAAGAAACTCCTGCAGAGCTGCCCTCAAAAGATCGACCAGCCCTTCAGCAGGATTATGACTTATTAGAGTTCACTATAAACACAGCAGAAGATTTCAAAAAGGATGTTAGGAAGACAAAAGGAGTGTGCTCAGAATTCTTCAGAAGGATCCTGATTACATACAACCGGTGCCAAGTAGAAGTTGAGCAGAGGCTAGAGGTTTTTCCAGACCACAACTCATTTGTGGAGATTTTACAGAAGAGGTATCAAGAGGAAGAAGAAAAAATACCGCACATTAAGGCCCTCGACCACCAAGTCTTAAGGAGTGAAGTAGATCATTCTGCCATCAGTGTGCAGCTTTTGGAGGATCAACTTCGTTTGAGTGCGGCCAGAATTGATGCCTTCAAGAATCAAGCCGCGAAGTTCGAAATAAACATTCAATTTTTGGAACCTTGTGCGTTTGAAGGCATCGCCTCTGAGGCTTTGGCATGGAAGAAATTCCTAAATACTCAAGCCAGGCCCTCCTCGTGAATAATCATTCACTTTTGTAATATGTAACGATTTTGTAAATATTTGAGGAAAGTTTTGGGAGAAGAAAAGTTGGGAAGCCCATGGGTTATTTGTGGGAAACCCAACAGTCTCATCTTTTGGTATAAATATAGAATACTTAGAGGGAGAAGGGGATTTTTCCCAGTTAGACATGTAAAGCGATATTGTAAGAAGAACTAATTTTTTTTGCAATAAAGAATTATTGTTTGCCTGTTGGAGAAAGAGTGGTAGGACTTTCAAATGTTATGTTGTGGATTGCAGAAAGACGAACTATTTTTTTTTTCCATATTTGTGTCCATTAATTGTGAGATCATTCTAACTCTTATAGCCTATGTTATTGTTTGAATGATTTCTGGTTTATTCTATGGAATTACCATCATGAGTAATGCATGTTGTTCATAAGCAATTAGTTATCTGATTGTCTAAATATCTTTAATCGTCCATGTGTTGTAGGAAGGAATATCAGCTATCTGTAATTTCTCTTTATAATGCATGCACAATACACATTACTCATAAATAAGTTAGAATTTGGCTCCCCGAGGATAGATGGATAGATAGATAGATAGTTAGTTTATTTTATTACTTCATATGTGATTTAGATGCTTGTGAGTCTAAGACGAGGGGTAAGAACCTGCGCATCACATTGTGACTACTCCTTGCATCCTTTATCACCCTGCATTGTTAAATAGGCACTTGCATTTCATACTTTAAGTCAAAAATACAAAAAATATACAGTGGACCGGGCCGCAACCAGTAAACCCTTTTGTTACTTGGCCTACGGTAGCCGGACCGCAAACCGGACGGATTCCCTACACCAAACAGTCACGGGCTAGTTGGGAACGTTGACTGGGGAGAATCCCTTGCTGTTGTTTCCTGCAAATTTCCAGGCCTCAATAGGAATAAAATGAGAAAATTAAATCAAAATTGGCTAGGAACATTGAGGAGAAGAATAAAACATTGAATGATAAAAGCCAATTACAGAAAAATTTCAATGAGTTAAAGGAAAAAAGTATAGGAAAATATCCTCTACAAGGTGCTAAAAATTTAATTTGGGATACATTATCTGTGGAAATCACCAAGTTTAGGCACTATTTAAATTTTATTGATAATGAAAGTGCACTAGTCAATTTAGATACTCAAAGACTGGAGTTGGCAAACGAGACCATGGAAAATAAGTCTTTAAATACAGCTCACAATGCTTTAAATTTCTTGAATTCTCTAACATATCAGAAGTTGCAGGACATCATGATTAAGGACAGAGTAGCAATTGTGCTATGGGAAAAAAAATTTATTAAAAAACATCAACTTATGAAAGTGGTGCATGATAAGGCTAATACAATGTCTTCGCAGATAAAGGATTTCAGGCTTGCTTTTAAGGATCTATTTGAGGACGGCCTCCCTTCTTTTTGGGATGACAAAAGAATGTATTTTCTTAGGAGCATTATCACAGTTTGCTAGTGCATAATCGCATGGACCATTCCAAGTTTGAAGATTTAGTTAAAGGGTTGATTGGAAAGATCGTTGTAGAAAAATTGACAGAGGATTTCGAAATATTGCAAAAGTTTTTAATCATTAGGAGAAGATTTCCCGCAGTATCTTATGAAGCTTATGTGGATCTGGAGGTGTCCATCAGAGAGATGACAGAATACGACACCCCAAATGCGGAAAAATGGAGGATCGTGGAGAGATTCGGGAAGACCAAGTACATACTTCATCCTTGAAAACAGGTGTTGCACGTCGTGGAGCTGCTTATTCGGGATACTTTGCAAGTCACTAAGTTGGTTATAATCAAACAATATATTGTTTGAATCGAAGCATGTAGTTTTTATTCATAGTTATTATGGATATGGTTACAAAAACTTTGATTAACAGATTATTCAGTTATTGATCTTCTTGGGAAGAAATTATCTTTGTATATATTTGAATTTATTTGATGTATTAGGGGTTGGAACCCATATGTTTGGACCAATGTTTTTGATAACTTATGATTTTTGAATAAATAACAGAGTCAAATGTTGGTTGATCTTCAAAGATTCCTATGTCTTTTATGTTACAGTCTGTGCCTTCTTTCTATGTGATTGTCTTCTAAGTGTTTACCTTCCATTCTGTTTTCTTCATATCTGAACATAGTGTTTAATAGTTTCAGAATTCATACTTGTTATTCTCTAGCTATTGTTTCAGATATTTCACAAATATTTCTGCCAAAGTTGATATGGAATTCATCTTGTGATGCTCTATATTGATGGTTTTTCATGTTTCTTTCTTATTCGCCTGAAAATCAATGAATGACTATGACTGGATGATTATCTTTCCTTTGTTGGGATTCTGTGTATGAAACTCTGCATTATATTTATCTATTTGACTCCATTTCCCAATGGTTATATGTGTTGTTTCAACCATCTGTATAATTTAAAGTAGTGATTCCAATATCTAGCCTTGTTAAATTTATATCTGAGAGATCCCTCTCCGAAAAGAAAAGACAGTTTCTTTCTAAAGTGGTTTTTGTTGTTACCTTGATATTTGCCTTTCACAACCTTAGATATATTTTGAGTGATAATAGGTACCTATGTCGTGGGTATGGTGAACGGTAGTCACCTGAAACCGTACTATGATGGTCATAACATTTCGGGTTAGAATCGCCTCGTGCAATGGGAAAAAAAAAAGGTCTGAAAAACATAAAAATTGCTCTGTCACACTTCGACGACGGAACGAGTGCGAAGCATAGGAGAAGGGCGGAAAAGTGCACGAAAAACCAAAAAGTGCAGCAAAAAAGTGGAAAGTGTTGAAAAAAAGGAAATGACAGGCTGGCCGACATTAAAGTGCAAATATTCGGTGAATATTGAGGTGGCTATGACAGCTAAGTGTCATTAATTTGACAAGATATGTGGAGAATGACAATGTGTTGTAAGGTCACATCTGACAAATCCACCATAACTATTCTCACAGGAACAATGCAGCACTCAAGTTAACGACTTAATGAATGGACATGGTAGCCGAGAATCCCATGTGATAGATTAGACATTAATCACCTGTTGCATGACGATTGCGCGACGTGGTGGTGGGTATAAGTGCAAGGATTTGCCGACAAACATCCTCTTACGACCATAGCGTGAGCTAGAGAGAACCAGAGCCGAGCGATTAAAGAGATGAACCATGCCATCCCTGTTTAAGTAGGTCGATGCCCATGGTAATTGAGAACCCTAGCGACAGTGAGCCATGAGACGCAACTATTATATCCGGTTTCCCAATCAAAGAATAGATTACATCCCCTGAGATACAGCAACTACAACGACAACCAGAGACTAATCCAATGGAGAGAACGCAGAAGCAACCTATCAATGGGGTCGATCGCACTACCATTCTGACCCCTAGTTCACACGTTGTGCCAAACCCAGCTTAGAGACCACCAGTTTCTCCTGCAACTGCAGCACCTATCAGGGAGACAAGATATCCCGTCGAGGACGTAGTTGCAAGACTATCTGGACTACCCAAGATGAAGAAACGCAAGACTACCGCTCCTGTGGATACTCTGGGTAAAGCACCCTTAGAGGAGGAACAAGAGTAGGATGACTCCATGGAAGATGACTCACCACCACGAAGAGGTCTAGATGTGGAAGAAAATGGTGATAATTTACCACACTACATTTGGCCAAGGAGAGCCGATGCATAGAAAGTATACCTCCCAAGGAAGGAGACTACAACTCTGATAGCGCCACGAATCCCTAATAACGTCCCCTTGCTACTGGAAATCACACCCAAGTTGGCTAAGTTGAAGTTCGAGGACTTTGACACTCGACTGCAAGACGGATTAAAGAGAGCGGACTGCATGGTCCCGTACCAGCCCGACCCAAGTGGAGCACAAGTTCTTAGGCCGATGGAGTGGGTCGAGGAGTTTCCCGCACATGTTTGATTAACATATTGTTTATGCTCCATTTCAGCCATAGTTTACAAGTCAATACTTACGTGAAATGGTTGTTGGTATGCTTTCACAGAGGATGCATGTGGCTCAATCAACCATACTCGGTCAACGTTGAGATGATTTCGGTGGCAACAGGCCTCCCAAACGAAGGAGACGACCCTATGCCATACTTGGCCAGGAAAGACACCACCCGGATTGTAGTCCAGGGAAAACCCTGGCTACGTGCAGAAGCACCTACCTTCCATCTATAGGACAGAAGGATAGAGTCAACTGGATGGAAGGAAACCTGCAAGAAAAATTTAGCTTTGAGCCATAGAAACCCTACAATAAACTGTTAGAGAAAAACTACACATACATCTAAGCTGCAAACTAAAACTAAAACAAACAATGCATGGAGATCATTATACCTAAGATCTTTGTGGAAGATGGGACACCATGCCCTAGCTCAAGAAGTAGCTTCTCCTTACTGGTTTGAATGGTGTGGAGCTAATCTCAACACACATGGGATATGGCTAATGGAGCAAGTGGAGTGAGAGGGATGAATGGCTTGAGATATTTGGCTCCTTAAGGCACTCATACGGGTAGAGTAATGGTAGGAAAAGAATGAGTATGTTGATTGTGACCCCCACCCCTTTATTTATAGATTTTTTCTTTATTTTAGGGTTTTAAGCCCTTGGTCATGGTTTTAAGCCCTTTTTAAGGTCTTAAGCCCCTTTCTCCCATTTCTTATCTCTTTTGGGGTTTTTAGGCCCCTTTTTGGGAATTTAGCCCCTTTGAGAGCTATTTTGGCTCTTTTATGTGTTTTTAAGCCCTTTTTGGTTTTTTTGAGCCTTTACAAGGGTGTGGGGGTAATGAGGGTAATAAAATGGATGTCTTTGTGTGGTGTAGGCCATGTAGAGAAATTCATGATATTTTTTGGGTTAATAGATTGCCCCCTGATGTGTGAGGGAAGGATCTCATCATATGGCCGATGGACATCATAGGATTTTCTGAGGAGAGGCGGTGCTTCCTGGGTTGGTACATGGTGGCTTTTGGTTTTTGTATTAATATGGTTCCCATCAATGGGTGAGATACAAATAATGTGCAACATGTATATGGACGAGGCGAGCATCCCCATGCTCGTAACGATGTCAAAAGAATAATATGATCTAGGCTCCAAAATGCAAGAGTCGATCATGTACAATTGTTGTTACATAGTGGTTACCTCAATAAGAGGCTAAATACAATAATGATCTGAAGAAATGTTATATTGGACCCATGGCATTCTTATGGAATGCTATATCTTCCTAACTAATAGTCTTGTTGGATATGGAATGGTACATAACTATAGGGACTCACTGATGGAGAGACAAAGTCTATATGGTACAATATGTTGCATCAATCATGAATCTATACAGAAGCACTGCTCTGGGGCTTCTGAACACTATCTCCAACACAACCCGAAAATCACAAGGGACATGAACTTGTCTGGGTCCCTTCATAGACTCACCAATGTGTTAGAGTCATGTGACATCCGGGGTCTTCGACCAAATACTACACGGACCAATACCCTATACGAATATCAACGATGATGTAGTTGGAGTGGAGCACATGAGACACAACCATCCCGAGAGGCACTAAGGAATCCTCTCAAGTGGTCCAAGGAACTCATCAATGAGGTTAATGAAACCAGGATACAGGGACCTCTAGGTCTATCCTCTAGAATACATGTGTTTTCGTCGATAGAGGGAGACCTACAAGTGACCAAGGCAATGGTGTTTCCTTGACCAAAAGCACAAGGGAGATAACCAAGGGGGTGAGACAATCTGGGGACTGACACACTGAATTGGGGAACAGGGGCAGAAGGGGTACCGAGGACTCAAAATTCCTTTGTTTAGAGTATGATAGTAGGGCTGACCTGGGAGCAAATGAAACTAACTCATAGGAGAGGGATCATAGCTATAATACCAGGAATGTAAATGCAAATGGGAAATACTAGGGGGGGTAGACACTTTTGGTGTTTATGGGATCCAAGGGAGACTCATCGCAGAATATTCTGAACAAAGGCAACCCAAAGTGGGAATGCTTCCAAACTGTAACATGTGGGGTGGTGTCTAAAGACACCTTTATGGTACAATCTTGTGGATTTTTAGCGATCCCAAGAAAGTAAAATACTTGATGGTGCTTTCAATTTTAGAGAGTCTGAAAGCATGAAGAAGACTCCAGTGGGGGCTCTTTTTGGTTGATAGTATCTTGTGCCTAAAAAAGGTAAAAGTGAGAATAGGAGATCTCGCCCATCCTTTAGGGGATGAGAGACTTCTTTACCATTGGTAGTCTGATCAGGCCGAAAAAGGTTAAACCTATACTAACTGGACGATCATTCAAATACTTTTACGAGCATGAATGAAACCAAGTTTGCTCGGCGATCTTTTCTTTATCAGAAGGATGGAAAAGAGCTTAAATACAACCCATGATGAGTTTTTTCGTAGATTTCGATCCCAATGCCCGAGAAAGCATAAAAGGATGTAGAGGGAAACGTTCTTAGCTTGAATGTTCCAAGGTGGTCCTTTTCATAGGGTATTCTGCATAGTCCGCAAAAGAAGATAAACGAGACAATGTAGATACCCCTTTTCTATACTTTAACATGCGGGAAAGGAAGTAGAGGCACTCGACAATATTTTCATTCTTTTAGGAGTCAGAGAATATCTTAACAGAAACTCCATTATGGTCAACCGAGCCAGGGGCACTAGTGGTGCCCCATGTCGAAACAGTCAGAGGTGGTCAAAGGTCACTAGTACAAAAGCGCGGATTTTTCCACGGAGGTTTTCCACGTTTCTTACTTTTTGGTGTAAAATCCGATGTAACAGGAACGAGGCGTCACTGTATCCATGCCTAGTCATCGCTGTATCCATTCCTAGACTCTTAGACGTCTCTGTATCCACGCTTGGACGTCGATGTATCCACGCCTGACCGTCTCTAAGGCGACGGCACCGTCTTTTGTTGACTTTTTACAAATGGAAAATACAAACTTACTTGACTGAAAATCATTATTTGTCTCGGGAGGATTGATAGTTTGTGGGGATTCAACAACCATCCAAGACTAAAAACTATTGTCTAAGGATATTATTAAATGTTCTTGAGATCAAGAACCTTTAACAATAATATGGAATAAAAGATTGCATGATGTTAGCACATGTTTGTTTTTAACACATAAAATTTTATTAATGTGTGTATGTTCATGTACATTTA
>LPNX011209854.1:238323-324251 GCA_001517045.1 Pseudotsuga menziesii | reverse complement strand
ATCACTATCGCAGCAACAATCTTCACATTCAGCTCCACGCAGCTCCACCACTCAGGCAGCTCTTCAACTTGGTCGTAGATGTGATATGCTGACAGGTATAATGTAGTCTTCAATATATGATATCGATCACATAAGAATGTCTCAAATCTCAGCCTCCATTACACTCTCAAATCGCAGCATGCATTATATCTGTCTTGCAGCATACAAGATAAAAGATAGGTTACAGCATAGGTCACAGCAGCATCGTGGGAGAGCCCACACGCACCGATAGGTTACACAAAAGCACTTACAGGTCACAGTAGCATATATCACAAATTAGGGTTTGTGTATTTTCATAAATATTTTCATAAATATGATGTGACTCTGTATTCAAACAATACCCGTTAATGAGCGGACACCATTTTCAAATCTTCTCATAAATAATGACCATTTTCAAAACTTCACAATAGCCTATCGCCAAAAATAATCAATATATCATTTAATTTCTATTCAGAGCAGTCTCCAATCTTCAACGCAGGCATACGCAGTCTTCAAGTCGCAGTCTGCAGGAAGCTAGCTCAACGCAGCATGTATGCAGTCTTCTCCACGCAGGTTCTGGCAGGTTCACTCCACGCTGGTCTTCAGTCATGGAACGTGCAGCACCAGGCAGTCTGCAACGCAGCCTTCACAGGCAGTCTCAAATTGCAGTCTCAAATGATCAAATCGCAGTGTTCTCCTCCAGAAGGGCGATTTCTCCACGTGCTTGCAAGAACAGTCTCCACAGCTCCATGCATAAAGCTAGGGCATAAATCTTGAACTCGTAGCAACAACAACCAACTCTGATAGGTAATCTCCAGATTACCAAGGCGACTTCAATAGCAGAATAGCACGGTGACCTCAATAGCAGAATACTAGCAGCTACATTGTAATGCAGTAACCAACACCATTAACCGGTCCAGTGGGTGTGGCGACAGCTGCCCGACTCAAATTTCTCTCTTTAGCAAACGACTTTGCAGTTGGAGCCCCGCGCGCAATATCCTTTATATGTGTGGCTCTGCGACACACATGACCGCGCTTCTGCAACCTCCACTCTATATCAACGATCGAACAGAATAGTCTTTCGCTGGTTCAGTTTACCCGCAACGAGAGGCAGCTGTGACTCCACGTTGTGATAGTGAGCACTCTGGTGCACGGTGCTATTATAAATGGCGCAGCTCAAGTGAATATAATGGTTTTTCATGCAATGGAGTCTCTAAATCTCACACCAACCGGGCCCAGTACTCACCAACGAGAAGTTCGAAAAGACTTTTAATGGAAACCCTAAAAGCATTCCCACCAACGAGAATTGAGATTTGAGTGTATACAGAACTTTAAACCAGCGCAAAACGTAGCTCCAGATTTCAATTGAAAAGGGTCTCCATGATACGCATTACCAGAATTTTAGAAAATTGGGATTCAGGTACCATTTATCCCCTCGTCTACAATCTTCAACACAACAGCAAGCAACCGACGACTCCACAAGACTCAAACCATGTACGAGGAGGAGATAGGGTTCAAGATAGGGTTTCAACGGCAAGCTCAGGCCACTGGGCATAGGAAGGAATTCACAGCAATTCCAAAAACGCAGCAGTCAACAGAAAATTAGGGTTCACATTTGTGAGACAGCGCAGTCACAAAGAGTGCCTTCACGCAGCATTAACGCAGATATAAACTCACAGATCTCCACGGTTCTCACCAAAATAGAATGATGAATGGAACGGCAAGACGAGAGAGTGTGGTTACAAATTAGGGTTGGGCTCTTCAAAAATTTTAGCAGAGAATAAACGCAGGCTGGAGGAGTAACGCATACACTGCATGCGATTCTACTGGCAGACTGATGGAGCAGTCTGGCAATGGACTGGCAAGCAGAATGCCAGGAATGGGCAGACTGGCAACAGGCAGGAGTTATGGCAGGAAGGCAGCCAGGATCTGATACCACTTGTTGGTATAACTCCCGATTCGATACTATTCCATTAACATATCAAATATTTATACATTTCATGAGGCGGTTGATTACCAGCCTTTTCGCCTTCCTATCTATTCATATTCCTATATATTATTTATTTACAATAATCCTGACGGATTATTCTAACAAGGATTTTGACCGAGTTTTTGTTGCTTTAATGGCTTGGAGAGCAACCCAACGGTCCTCTGTGGTTTGCTCCAGTTGGAGGAGTCCTTCTTTCAAAGGAGAAATAGCAGAAAGGAGTTCCACAGTGAGACGGAATGATGGGATCTGGAACTCTATAGTGAGTATTTATTCAATGCCATGTACTAAGAGGAAGGGGGTGAAACCATTGGTGATTTTTGTGGATGTGCGGTAATCCCATAGGGAAGAGAACAACATGTGGTTCCAGTTGGTTTGATGGTTTCCTACCATCCTTTGGAGCATAGTTTTGATTATTTTGTTGACTACTTCAACTTGGCCATTGCCCTGGGGGTAGTAGGAAGATGAGTACTAGTGTTCGAATTTCAACATGGTTGAAAGATCAGTCCAAACAACCTCTTCAAAATGTTTACCATGGTCTGAGACCAACTGTTTGGGAACACCAAATCACGAAATGACGTGGTTAAAGAAAAAACGTGTTATCGTTTCACTTTTGCAGTCGAATGTTGGCATGGCATCCACCCACTAGGTGAAGTAATCAACAACCACAATGATGTATTTATGACCATTGGCCTAGGTAGGGATGATTGTCATGAAGTCGATTTCCCATTTACATAAGGGACTGATTGTGACTACAAGGTGAAGTGGTGCAAGGGGGGTTCTTGCCTTTGGAGAAAAAAGCTGACACTACGGCAGTGTTTGACTGATTTGATGCAATCAACGAAGATAGAAGGCCAAAAGTAGCTAGCACGTAGGATCTTTTGGGCAGTTTCAAAACCTGAGAGGTGGCCACCACAAGATCCATTGTGACAATTGTTAAGGACTGTCTCGACCTCGTCATGGGTGAGGCAATGACGTAAGATGGTGTCGATGCCCCGACGATATAAAATATCTCCAATAAGAAGATGGAGAGCATCTTGATGTCAGATGCGACGCCTATCTTCGTGGATTATGTGGGATGCAAACTTCTTGGTGCGTAAATACAAACGGATGCCCTCGTACCACAAATATTCCATTGAGATTATGAACAGAAACTCGTCCAGAAGATCCACCATGATTGGTGGTGGTGTGGTTAATGGGGGTAGATCTGTTATTAATGTAGCTAGTGTCAGTTCCTTAGTGCCTTTTGGTGTGATGAATTTTAAGTCGAACTCTTGGAGGATGACTACCTATCTAGCTTCATGGCCTTGCAATAGGCGACAGCTCAGGAGATACCACATGGGGTTGGAATCGGCCACTATGTGGGTGTGGTTCGCGATGACATTGTTGATGTATTTTTAACTTTGAAATGTATTCTCTTGTATATCTTATGTATTGTATCCCGATGTTTATTCCTGGAAGTATTTATAATGTAATTGAGTGATGTCATGCCCCGATGTTCCANACAAGTCATGTAAAGTCATTGAGGTTAACCCTCCATTGTAAGTCAGGGAAATAGTCCCCACAATTGTGTCAAGGTTAACCCTCCTTGTTGATCGGAGGGAAAAATCACCATAGTTGTGGGGCACTATGGTTATTAGACTCTCCTATAGATGTTAGCCCTAGTAAGTAATTGTTAAGTGGGGCTAACATGTTGAAGTGGACATTAAGTGAATGAAAGAATATAAATAGAGAGTGAGCCTCTCTATTTATCACACACACACTCACTCATTAAGGCGTGTGAGTGAGAGAGGAGAAGCTCTCTAAAGTGAGAGAGAGAGAGAACAATTGTGGAGATCATCTTTTCTGACTTTGGGTTTTACTTCTGCCATTGGTACTCATTCTATCTCTGAGGAAGTTGCGGGGTTTTCTCCTTTATGGTTTCCCTGAGGAAAATTCTTTATGTCTCTTGTCTTTTGTGTTTATTGTTGTGCATGTTATTCTCTCTGATAAGATCCTAAGATAATATTGCTTAAATGATAAAAATCTAACATGGTATCAGAGCTAACCTGAGAAGAAGACATCATGCAGATGCAGAAGCTAGGGCTTCTTACTTTTTGGGTCTCTTTCCACAATCCATCAGCAAAAGGATGCTAGGATAACTCTCCATTAAAGGTAGCATCTTTCTATCAAAGCAGAATTTGATTCTGGGCATTTTCAGTTTTTAGTGTGGGAAACTAGGGCTTTTCTTAGAAGAGGAATTTTTGAGTGATCCCAGAATAGGATTTCTCTCCTCATCAAAATAAAAGTTCAGAGACCTGGGTCGAGATTTTTGGTTGGGTGAAACTCTGGGAAAGTCAAACCCTAGTTTGACCCCGTGCCGGAAAAACCCTTAATACTAAAACTGATAAGTTTTGGTACATTCGCTATATCTTGAGACTTTAGAAGTCCCATGGTATGAAACCTTCACAGGTCGAAGATAAATTCCTAATGTACACTGTATCCAAGTTTCAGCCTTAGATTCACTATATTCTAGGAGGTATGATTCCTCCAATTTAGGGTTCCATCTTCTTCCAGGATTCATCCCTAAAAAGGAAACCTGGGGATAATTGCTATATCTCGGGCTACCAAGGTCCAAATGAAATTTCTCAAGATTTTCTAGAAAGGGAACAGAATTTAATTTCTGTGGTAGAAGTTTCAGACCTTGAAGATGAAACAGTGACACATGGAATTCTATACAACTTTGTTATGTTGAACAGTCTTGAAACAGGTCACCTTGGGAAAATGATCATAAGTACCAATTGGTGAAACCAATTATGATGAAACCTATGGTGTTGGAACAAGGATAGAAAAGTATACCACGGTAAAAAAAATTAGACACAGAGGAGTATTAATTTTGGAGATACTGCAGAAACAGTATCAGGAATTTCTGCAGAAGAAATTGGTAAACTAGGGCTTCCTGTTTCGGGAGCTTTTCTCCATTGTTTTCAGAAAAGGAGTACATTGGCCATCTCTCCTTGAAGAGGTATATATTTCTATCCAATAAAATCTAAAAGATTTCAAGTTTTTAAAAATAGGTTTTCTCTGACAAACCCTAGATTAGCCAGCTCCAGAACTAGGACAGACACCTCAAATCGGTAAGATCTAATCTTTTGCTATTTTCATTTGAGGTTCTCATTTCAGCGTGATCTATCACATCAGCTTGATGATAAACTTGGTGAAGTTGAAAACTTCCAAGCATGGAAGTATATGATCTCTCTAAATAAAATGAATTAGACACCTACACAAGTAGAGAGGTTCTAGTTCCAGAGGGAAATGAGGCTAAAATCCTTACACAAGAACTTGGTCAAGGCCAAGAAGATCATTGCTGATTCAATCACGGATCACCTTGTAGTGTCTTCCCTAAAGACACCGAAAGAGATGTTTAATTCCTTAACCAAGCTATTTGAAGGGAAGAACATAAATTGGAAGATTACCTTAAGAAACCAGTTGAAGAATGTGAAGATCCAGAATGCAAATACCATACAATCATACTTTACAAGGGTCTCTGAAATCAAACAACAACTTGAAGCGATAGAAGAAGAAGTGGAGAATGTAGAAGTTGTGATAACCACCTTGAATGGCCTCCCAAGATGATGGGGTTCATTCATTCAAGGAATGTGTGTCAGATGGAAGTGATTACTTTCAGCAGACTCTGGGAAGAGCACACATAAGAAGAAGCTCGACTCATAATAACGGAAAAGAAGATGGGAGCAACTCAAGATCAAGCTATCACCATCCAAAGAAGATCCCTCAAGCGATGACAAAGGCAGTTCCATGGATTTTATTACAATATTTCCAATGACTTGAAGACAACATGATTCCATGATGGTTGTGGAAGACAATTTGACAAAGGCAGCACATTTTATACTGGTTAAGTCTACGCATAAGACTGATGACATTGCAAAGACATTCATGAAGGAGATTTTCAAACTACATGGATTTCTTAAGGCAATAGTCTCTAACACAAATGTCAAGTTCACTTCCAATTTCAATCGAATCGCGGAAACATGGAAACAATTTCACATGGTCCTACTAGCATAATTTCTCAAAGGAGGCAATTTTGGGGCTAGGTTTAGGTCACCCATGCGGTTGACTTTCTCTCACAGGTCACCATTGGACTCAACTTACTAAGCAGGTCATCCATAAGTCTATAAAAGATAAATTTGAACACATTGTTTTAGTTTGGTTGATGATTTGATTGTTGAATGCTTATGTGAGCATTAATTCTAAGTGTTATGCCTCATAATACTGGGAGATGAGCCCTAGCCTTCCATTTCCTTCTCTTTCCATCCCATTCTCTTCCATTGCAGGTATGGAGAGCCAGCTCTCAGACATTGGAGGATAATCAGAGCCATTTTCAGCCGCCATCAAGTTCAGTTCGAGCTCTAGTGAATGTAACGTCCCCAACCCTCCGACTGGCGAAGAGGACGCTACCATGGCATTAACCATCTGGGCTACCAGCCCCATGAACATCTTATGCATTCATAAAAAAAACTATTGAAGTGTTGAATTAAAATGCTTTCAACTAGAACATGCATACATCATCATTTATCATACAGCGGAAGCAAACATACGTTCATACAAGTATTCTACATGTTCATCACATTCATTAATAGAAAATATGATTGCAGAAGTAAAATAGACAAGATTACTTATCTTATGAAGAACTCATCCACAACCAGCTATGTCGCTGTAACGTTCCACCCAACCATAGGCCAATGAGCTCCTTAATCTCTCAGCAACGCTACCACCCCCGAGCTGGGCATGATTCTCCAAGGAATAAGGAACAAGCAGGCTTACACATAGCCAAGGATACACACAACATAGCCAAGCCAACACAGTTGGGTTTATCAGGCCATCAACAAGACAACCAAGCCAACATGGTCAAGTTTATCAGGCCATCTAGGAGTTGGGAAAGGCTAATTGCTAAGCTGGTGAGCTCATTACAGAGCCAAGAACACCTACACCAGAACTAGCCTGGCTTATAAGACACCCACACATGCCCAACACAAGGAATCAATCCCTTCTCTGCTACACAGTCCCTCGGGCCCTGCATTCCCTTCCAGTGCTATTCAGGGGTTGTGGAGAAGAAAGTCGGCCCTCTAGCTTTGTCTGTGTGGTTTCCAACCACCAGGTCTATCAAGCAAACCAAGCCCCCATCCCTACTCCCAACACAGTCCGAAGACCAACCATTGCACACATGCAATCAACCAGCTATTACAGCTTAACAGGGAAACTGATTCCCAAGCGAATTCCAACAGTCCCAAACGTAACAGCAAACACAATCACAACATGAGGAAGACAACAGTCTGTCCTGGACAACTAAGCAAGTGGAAAAGACTTACACAGGCCACACTGGGGAAGAAACTACATACTCTCAGCCTGTGCGTGAGGGAAACTTGCACCAGATTCCCAAAATATCGAGGGCAACACAAATGCACGAGCCACAAATCAGTGAGGAAAACTTACACACAGTCCCTGAATGTAAAATGGCTCTCCATAGAAAAAATTGTGAGTGATAGTGGCCGAACAGCTCCCAGCTTGCTACGTGAGTAACAACAACGCAGAACACAGAGTGTGAGAGAAGATTTACACCCAATCCCAATACCGACTGAATCACACCAAATTTCTCTGTGATGCCAAAGGTGAATGATAGTGGAAACGGCTTCTCTCTCCTGGCTGCATGAGACCAAGCTGGAAAGAAGTTTGTGCATGGGAACAATGAACAGACAATGGTCCCTGCATGAGTATGCGTAGTAGTCGGGAGTGCGTGAGAGTTTCAACACCATCGGGGAGAGAGTAGAAAAATATGTGGGGGTGATGGCAGTGGTTTCTTTTTCCATTGTGAAGTCAACCACGGGGGGAGTGTGCGTGTGGGAAAGGGCTGATAGTCCTGCCACACTCCATTCCCAGCCATAACTACCCCAACTAACAGTAGCAGTTATTAATGGTGGTGGTTGGATAAAACAAGGAAAGATGGCACATGGCTTTTTCCCCCATTGGCCAAGGTTTGACATTCCCCCACCTCTATCCTTGTGAAAATCATGCCCCTTCTCAATTTAGTTGCCGCGAACATAGCTGGTCGGGGTTTATTTTAATTAAAGATGCATGCTTACATGATGACAAACTTGATATGTATGCCGCATGCCCCGATATATCATCGGTGACAATTTCAACCCGAAACATAGCATAACCAATCAATGGTGGGGCCTTGGCCTTTAACTCTGCACCATGATCATTTAAAATATATATATCATATACATCTAATGCAATGGGGTCAAAATCGGGGTGCTACAGTGAAGTCCATGCTTCACCTATGCTCACAGTCCCTTGCTGGCCATGATACCGGCCTCTTGCCCTTTAATTTTGGAAGCATATTTGTAATGGTCAATCAATAATGTAATTTATATTCTATAGTGTCATAAGTTTCTGAACATTACATTTATCAGTTTGAGATATCTTTTCCCCTAAACAATATTGTCTCAGTTTCATCAAATGGGCCTATTTTATCAATGTATGGGGGATTGAGTAAATTTGAGTGATGTAATAAATATTATATGCTAGGGAAGTGATTGAAGGGAGTATTCATTTTTAGAGGGATTATATTTATCTCTGTTACAAATATCATATTTTACAAAAATGAATTTGAGTTGATTTAATTTCTTTTTTAAGACCCTAGCTAGATTACTAGCATTTAATAACTAGTTTTACCAAAACTGATGTAAAACAAGTTCGGTAAACTCAAACCAAGATATGTCAGTTCCTATGGGTCAGTAACAAGCCTACCTTCCCATATCCATATCCAAAACCTTTTTTTGTTGGGTTTATACAACATTTTGGGATCCTCCTCTACGCAGGGTTTCTCTTGACCAAAACTGCCAAAAATCCCCAAATTCACCCAAAACTTCTTAGAAATTTCCAGACCATCAGTAAATAGTACAAATCCTTTATTTATGTTATATTAATTCTGGAACAAACCTCTGCAAGTTTCCAGAATCCCCTGGTTGAAACAGACCGAACTACTCTCCTTAGTTTCACAGTTTGGCCGCACAGAAGTGTGGTAGTAGGTTTCCACAGTGCGGACTCTGAACCCTAAATGGCACCAGATATAAATGTGTTAGGGGAGAGTAAATTCCATGTCTTACATCTCTTTGTTTTTTTTCCACTTCTCACTCCTTTTTCCTACAAATTTTCCAGAAGAAACCCCTTATTTGCCCAGTCTGAGAAGTCATTGTGTAAATTAATTCAAGTTTAGAAATTTTAATATAATTTATAGAATTGAAGATTGTTCAGGTCTATACGCCAGACTTGGGACATTACAATGGTGTTAAATCTATTTCCTTGGATCGTCATGTGGAAAGAAATCTCTCACTGAAGAAATTTGCAGCCATGTCATACTATGAGGATGACTATGATGAGCAGTATGAAGAATACTGCAGAAGATATGAAGAAGAAGAAATTATCTATGTTGATGGAGGCATACTAAAAAATGAATATGATGAATACTATTGGACATCAAATGGGGAAGAGATCAGATCTGATTCTCCAATGGTTAAGAAAAACTTGGCAGATATCATTGAAGCATGTGAGAACATGCCTCACTACTACGAGGACTATCTAGCTTTGGGTAGGAATATTTGTGCAAACATTTATTTTGGAGATTATATTTATTTCAAGTATGGATTCTAGCCCAAGCATGATTATGAGCATTCTTTCAAGATCATCAATCCATCCAGAGAGGAACCGAGTTGTTCCATCTCTCTAAAAAAAGAAGAAGAAGAAGGAACCAAAGGTGAAGATTCCTCAAATCCATCTGCATATTCAAGATTTAAGAGTTTGTTTGGTTTTTCTTCAAATAGAGATTCTGAATATTGTGACATGAGTAACCCTAAATATGAAAAAGTATCAAGTTTCTTGGAGGAGAATAGAAATGAGGAAGAGGAAGATATCCATGAAGTGAAGTGCAAATCACCACAATGTGGTTGCATAAGAAAATAAGTTGAAGAGGAATGCACTTCAAGTTTCTTGGTGGGTGATCTCCGGATCACTGCTCAAGGTTTTGGCTCGTGTATGGGTGATGAGACATATTTTGGATCAGATCCAAAAGAGGTACACAAATCATATTTACAGTCACCTTCTGAGCCACATAATGAAGATGAAAACAAGGCCACACTACATGGGTGTGAAGCAAAAATTTTGGTGGAAGAGCAGGCCACCATAGTATCTGTACAGGAAGATGGTAATGTTAAGAACATGGATAATAAAAGTTAAGATTTTTGCAGCAACCATGTACACCTACAACCATAGGATCCATGCAAATATAAAAAGTCTTCACTTGCATCTGAGGACTGCAAAAGGAAAGCCACTCGTGAGGGAGATAATTCACATCCAGTTTCCATGTTGGTGATCACACAATCAGTGAAAAGAAGGGTGATATTGTCAATGGTGATAAGGTGAAGGAATATTTTGGATCAGATCCAAAAGAACAAAAAATATCAGATCTAAATTCACCATTTGAATTTCCTAATGAAGTGGAAGGAAAGCCTCCACCAGCTAGATGTGAACTAGGAAATTTGAAGGAGAAAAATCTGATGCAAAGGGAGGGACACAGTTCAAAATGTTGGACTCTCTTGCAGCATGATGAAGCTAAAATTACAAGGCATGAGATGCTTTCTAATTTTTATACAGATCACATGTCATTCCAGCATTCAGAGATACCCTCCACTTCACATCATGGAAGTGAGTGTGCAGAAAATTCAAAGGTTGTCCTGTATGTTCAGGATGAGTTTTATGTGGTGGATTCATGCCACAAGAAAAATGGGAATATATGTTAGCTATTAGGAGAAGAAACCTTGATGGAGGATATTCTTGGTGAGCCACATCATTTGAGTGGATCACTACAGGAGGACAGAAAGAATCTTAGGGAAGCCATGAAAAACTTTGTTGACATCAATGCCTTGGTGGCAAGATGTTGTTGGAAAGCTTCTGGTGGAGATATGGAAGGAGAAGCCTTTCTGGAGGAGTGCATAGTACTGAAAGAAGGAATGGCCAAGATGAAGGAGAGATATATGAACTTAATATCTGATAGAGAATATCTCCTCATGGTGGCTGAAATGTACCATAGTGCACTCAAGAAGGAAGAAGAAAAATCAGAAAATATCACTAATAAGTTGGAGATCACTGGTAACTTATTGAAGAGAACATAAAGATCCCTTCAATATTCAAAGTTACAGATATTTCAACTTCAGAAGGAGTTGAAGGTGTCACACCTTTCATGCTACATGGAAGGAAATGTTTTGGGTATAATGGAGGAACCTCATGTGGAGGACAGCCATGAGGGAGGAGCAGATTTGCAGGTGCTTGTGAAAATCTACGAGGAAGAAAATATTGGCCAAGCACTCATTGAGATTGAGAGGAAGGATGAAGTTTTCTTATCCTTTAGAAATATGGCTGGTCACATTCAATATGGATTGGCAAACAAAATTCCTTGTTCATCCATTGATTGGATTGATAGAGGAATCACTGAAGAGGAAAATATGGAAGGTAAAAGTTTTATGTCTTGTTGCAAGAAAAATGTTTTTAATATTGTTGATTTTTCTATGATTTACAAGCAGCAGAAAAGGTATATGTGTGCAGCCACTTTTGACAAGAAAGCATCGAATCTACACATACTTTCAATGTGTGGGTCAGTTGATGGATTTTTGCACCCTTGGATCAATGGTAGAGAGTTGAGCCATTGGATGAAGAGGGGAGCACCTGTTGAGTTCCATAGAGACATATTTGGAATGAAGACCTTGGGAGGAAATTTTTTTTTTCTGCAATAATTTTTTTGTTGTGACTGACATTGTCTTGACATGGGAACAGCAACAAAGACTTATTTTGCAACTATTATATACCTCCCATACACATGCACATGAGGTGCATTCTGATTTTCATGTGATTGAGGATTTTGAGGTCAAGCAATATGAAGATCAAGCACTTGCATGGTTCCTAAGAGATTATGAGCTGCCTCTAGGAAAATGTTGTACAATTTTGGAGGAGGCACATGATCACACTGTCACTCAGAAAACTAATGGAGGATTTTGTGGATCCATTATCTTGATTGATGAGCATTGTGGGGATTTGGCTCACAATTCTTCACCCCACACTTCTATATCGACCACATTATGTGGGGATGAAAATTGGGTGAAAGGATTTTTTCGGTTGATGCCACAAGAGGAGCATGATACTTTCACTCTTCTAGTTGAGGTATTGATGGTCAAACCATGTGGTTTGAAAAGTGCATTAGTAGTAGCTAAATTATTCCCACCTAAATCATTTAGCATGAAATTTTTTCCGTCCATTGATTGGGTGGCTAGACACATGATTGAGATGTGTGCACTAGAGAGTAAAAATCTTGCTTGCATCAATGGAGAGACATTGGACACATCAAAGAAATTGTATGAGCAATGGAATGAGCATGTATGGCTGCTATATGATGTTTTCAGTATACATGGAGGGGCATGGGATAACCTCCTGTGTATTCATAACAACAGTGATGTGAGTTCCAGTGCTAGCTTGCACATGGATTTCCATACTTTAGAGAGGCTCAAGATGATTTGGTCCCGCATTAATGAATTCCATATGTGGTGTGAGAGTTTAAAAAATGTTCAGTTTGGCGTGGGGAGAGATGAGCTCCTAGTATGGTGGTATGATTTTCATAACCTCATTTTCCTCCTCTAAAATGATAAAATTGTGTTGTTTTTATTGGTGGGTGGAAGGAGGCAGATAAAACCATGGGATCCAGGAATTCTTAGGAATGACAAAGTTCAAAAGGTGGCGGAAAAATTTGGGTCTTTGCATAGGAGGCAGTGGTATCCGGGAATTCTACTTAGTTACTTTAACTGGGTTGGAAATTGTGCTAAAGGAAGTGGCATCAGAAAAATGGCTATGATCAAAGTGGTGCAGCAAAAACATGGTGGAAAAATTTGCAACACTCTGTGGTGCTTTTGCTTGAGGACAAGTAGATTTGGGAGGGGAGGACTGTCATGTCCCCTCAAATTGACCATTAAAAGTGTTGACCATGCTAAGTTCCTAGGGGCTCGAGTTGTTATTAATTATTCCTACTAGGATAATTTTTTACTAATAATTGTTCTAAGGCATGTATTTAATTTTATTTCAGCAATTTTATTTATTATGCACAATAATGATGTGGAATTAAGGCTGCCATGTTAGGAGGGCACATTGAGGAAATCTAGTCAACTTTCCTTGGTAAAAATAAGAAAGTCCATGACAAAAGCAAGTAGGAGAATAAAGGGAAGTTTCCTAAAAGCAGATAAAGCAGACAGAGGTAAAAGTAGGAAAGTATTTCAAAGGGGAGGGCGCAGTTTTCTCTTATGGAACTTAGAAAAGCTTTAAGAGAAAAGCTTGAAAGTTTTTATAAGGAAAGAAAAAGTTCATTATGACCCAGGAAAAGAAGAAAGTTGTCCTAACTCAAAAGAGGCAGCTTTTGACTAAGGGAGGGTGTAGTTTTTAATTGTGAAGGATGATTTGGACTTGGAAACAATTCCACATGGTCCTACTTGCCTAATTTCCCAAAGGGGGTGCTATTGTGGCTAGGGTTAGGTCACCCATGGGGTTGACTTGCTCTCACAGGTCACCATTAGACTCAACCTACTAAGCAGGTCATCCATAAGTCTATAAAAGATCAATTCAAATCCATTGCTTCAGTTTGGTTGATGATTTGATTTCTGAATGCTTATGTGAGCATTACTTTTGAGTGTTGTGCCTCAGACTACTCGGAGATGAACCCCAGCCTTCCATTTCCCTCTCCTTCCATCCCATTCTCTTCCATTGCAGGTATGGAGTGCTAGCTTACAGAAATTGGAGGATAATCAAAGCCATTTTCAGCCTCCATCAAGTTCAGTTCGAGCTCTAGTGAAGCCCATGCCTCACCTATACTCACAGTCCCTTGCTGGCCATGATACGGGCCTCCTTCCCCTTAATTTTGGAAGCATCTTTGTAATGGTCAGTCAATAATGTAATTTATGTTCTACAGTTTCATAATTTTATGAACATTACATTTATCAATTTGAGATATATTTTCCCCTAAATAATATTGTCTCAGTTTCATCAAATGTGCCTATTTTATCAATGTATGGGGGATTGAGTAAATTTGAGTGATGTAATAAATATTATATGCTGGGGAAGTGACTGAAGGGATTATTCATGTTTAGAGATATTATATTTATCTTTGTTACAAATCTCATATTTTACAGAAATTAATTTGAGTTGATTTAATTGCTTTTTAAGACTCTAGCTAGATTACTAGCTTTTAATAACTAGTTTTACCAAAACTGATGTAAAACAAGTTCGGTAAAATCAAAATAAGCTCTGTAAATTATTATGGGTTAGTAACAGGCATACCTTCCCATATACATATCCATAACCTTTTTTTTTGGGGGGGGGGGTTATACAACCTTTTTGGATCCTCCTCTGCGTAGGGTTTCTCTTGACCAAAACTGCCAAAAATACCCAAATTCACCCAAAACTTCTTAGAACTTTCCAGAACATCAGTAAACTATATAAATATTTTATTTATGTTATATTAATTTTGGAACAAACCTATGCAATTTTTCATAAGCCCCTAGTTGAAACAAACCAAACTACTCTCCTCAGCTTCACGGTTTGGTTGCCCGGAAGCGTGGTAGTAGGTTTCCGCAATGCGGACTCTAAACCCTAAATGGCACTAGATATAAATGTGTTAGGGGAGAGAAAATTTCATGTCTGACATCTATTTGTTTTATGTCCACTGCTCACTCCTTTTGCCTACAAATTTCCCAGAAGAAACCCCTTATTTGCCCAGTCTGAGAAGTCATTGTGTAAATTAATTCAAGTTCAGAAATTTTAATATAATTTACAGAATTGAAGATTGTTCAGGTCTATACACCAAACTTGGGACATTACACGGTCGCATGTATTTCCATTTGTCATTCCACACGGATTTTACATACTTGATGCAATGATATTTCTTAAGGTATGATATGTCTTTTATGACCCATGTACTCGAAATTAATTCACTTAAGTAGCATGTATTTCTTGTCAATTTAGCCATAAATGCACTTCAATTATACTTCCCTTCACTATCTTTGAAGTGTTCGAGTTGGTGACCTTCCAGTTTATTTATGAGCTACTTTGTCATACAAAGACCAATCAACCATTCTTGTTTTCGATCAATTTCTTCTATCACAATGGTCAGTTCCCTTTACCAAGTCAGTGTATTTATTGTTAGGCTTAGTAAGTCAGTCCAGTCTCAGTGACATCAGTTTATAGCTAATTTGGGGAGTCGCATATCTCAAGTCAAGGAAGCATTCGTAAAGGAATGGTTGCCCAATCTCAGGTAAACCAGATAAATGCACATAAGATTGTGGTTTTAAAATACTGGGTCAAGCAATTAAAGCAGCAACAAAATCAAGCTTTGTTGTAGTTACAAGAGAGTCACAGCAATGTCAACCTTACCAACCATTCTTCATAGGATCTTGTATTCTACCGATTTCTGTTGGCTTCCAGTTCTAAGCAATCTCCACCGAATCACTAGTTTGTGCAATTGATTGATTGTTTCAACCCTGCACAACCATCTTCATTGGATCTTGACTTCTTCTATCTAGGAAATTTAAGGAGTATTCATTAAATCTTGATCTTCGACTGTGGATACCAAAGGAATGATGTCTAAATTTCACTTGTTTTGTGGAGGAACCAATTTTGTCAACTAATATGCCATCTCATGCACTAACGTTGTTGTTCAATCTATGCGACAATATGCTTATATGTATTGTCTTCAATTTTGTAAAAAAATATGCTATCTTGGTCAATTTTGACTAGAGTACACTCATTACAATGTCTTGTGTACTTTTCTTCTTATCTTGTACTCCATTTATGGCTTGGTTGTACTCCTATGTATTTTGATCTTTGGAGCTCCAACTTTTGTAAGATGGATGAGTACCTTTTACTTCTTGTAATGAAAATATCTTTAGAATGCAACTTCTAATTAGTGTTGTATCTGCACACATGTATATGATCAATTCATTTCAATATTTGTTTTCTCCTTAATAAATAATAATATGTTTATTGATATTGTTACAGCAATGCTTTGTTGATCTGATTATGTGTTCTCCTTCCTTGGACAGTCACATCTAAATAATTATAATCTTTGTACGAAAAAAAAAAATTTAGCTACATTTCCTATCCATACTTTCCTTAAACTCATAAGTGAATGGCGTGTTGAATTCAAGGATCTTTCCTTAGCTTCGATGATCAGAAAGAAAGGCAGCAGTAATTTAGTGCTTCAACTGTAACCACTTAAGGAACTTTCTTTATCCATCTCTTGTTGTGCACAAAAAATCTTTGATACTATCCATTACTACTTTCTTTTTTCCTCCATATTTCTGTGTAAATGTTATATAAAACATTTCTTTCTAACTATCTCATTGTTCTCAGACAATATTAATCCTTATGCCCAAAACCATCACAGTTATAACATCTTACAGTGTGACAGTACCTCACTATATGGCTAGTAAAATTACATCTCAAGCATGTGGTTGTACTATATTTATTTTTATGTTTAAATGAATGTTCATACCTAAATTCAATTCATTCTTGAGTTATATAAGACTTCTTACGAAATGCAGTTGGTAGTTTTGGAACATAATTGTAATTGTTGGCGCACACCTTTTTGCTGACAAAATTGGAATTCATACCAACATGAGTGTCTTTGTGCCCATTGAGGAGCCCTTAAGGGTTAGAAGTATTTCAAGTGATTATCAATGTCAAAGGAGACCTTTTGACCTTGTCCAAGCCCAAGTTTGAATCCCTTGGAGCACTTGGTACAATGGAAAATCCATGTCTACCCTTTATTGTGTTTAAGTTTCCCTAAGTTATTCTATGGTTCCCCGGGTACACAACCTTTACCCTACTACCCTAGATAGTGTTATTGATGGGTTTCAAAAGTTGCATAACTTCAAAGAGGCCAAATGACCCATTATGTGGTCATTTGTGTTTTGATGAGATCATGGTACCCTATGAGAAGTTCTTGAACCCACACAACCTATGCCCTAGTACACTATAAATTGTTCTTGGTGGGTTGAAGAAGTTGTAGAACTTCAAAAATACAAATGACCCATTCTGTGATCAGTCATGGTACCCTTGGAGATGTAATTTGTTAATTGGGGTACCACACACATAATGTTGATGGTCATACATGTCATGGTTGAATCCCTTGTGATGTGTAGCACACCCTTGCTTGTGGTGACTATGATGGATTAACATCAAACCCTAAACTTATAACAAGTAACAAGACCACTAACAAAAGAAATAAAATATTAATAAATGACTTACCTTTGAATCCTCGTGTCTCCTTTGAAAGGATAAGGTCGACCTCATTCACTTGAAGTATTAAAACAAAAATAAAATTACCAAAATCTTTATTTTACATCCCCTTGTTAAGGTCGGCCCCACTAAGAGATTGAGTTTTAAAACAATTTTAAAAATTAATAAAAACCTTCATGAAATAGGACCTAGCTTTCTCAATGCCTAGTTTCCATATTTGTACACAAAAAAATTCCATAGCTTCAATTACCAACAAATATCATAACTTGTAGAGTGACTGAGGAAGCCTACACCCAGTTTTTCACAAAGATATATTTGCATGGTTAAAACAATCGAGTTTGAACAATCTAAATTTTTCTTGGGTACTCAATAGTTGTTTGGTTGGTGTTCATTGTTGGATTTGTATCACATACCCTTCTTGATGACGGAACCGGTCTTTCACGGCTTTGAAAGTTCTCATACAATCCTCAATTTAAGTAGTGGTTAAGGTCATCTTCAAGTCCAATATTGGTTTATTTTGGATTCTTCTACAGTAGACATACATATCCCAAGTATAAGATCCTGACATGCACTGCTAGTGTAAGGTAAGATCGATGTATACTCTATGATGATGCATTGTATGATTATGGTGATGCATATTTGTTGACACTATATGATGATGATGCATATACGATGCATATTCTATAATGATGATGTATACTTGATGATGATGCATATCCTATGATGATGATGAATACCCTACGATGATGCATACTTGATGAAAGCAGAGCAGAACTACTTGATCAGTGACTATGTATGATGAGGTGTACAATGATGTACATGAACAATATGTGGCAGTGAAATGACTTATCAGTATACAGTGATGACTTGGCAGTGATAAAAGAGCAGAGGTTATTAACAGCAAGTTCAATGATTGGTTTTTACAGGTCCACGAGTTCAGCCTTCTTCTTCTTCAGGGTGGTAGGGTGGTGCTAGGGATCAGAGTCTTGTGAGTTAAGTTGTTATAGCAGCTTGTCAGTTGTAGTTGGCGAAGCCTAAGGGATTGTAGCCCCTTCAAATTGTAGCTGGAAAAGTTGTATTAAAATTTTTTACCAGTTGTTGTTGGGTCAAATTTATTGTTTAAAAAGGATTTTGTGGTTTTACCCCCAAGACTTGGGTTTCCACGTCAAAATATTGTGTACTGTGCATTTTGTTATTTTCATGTACATTGATGATATGCTATGATTGGTGATTAACAACTTTTTCTTGATTAAAAAATTTATAACTGTGCAAATATTGATTCACACCCCTCACAGTATTTCAAAAATTGGTATTAGAGTCGGTTCCTTCAAAACAGTCTAACCATTGGAAGGAAGTCATGGGAAATTTTGCTAAACAAAGCAAAAGTGGATCAACCATGTTTGATGGGACCAACTACGCATTTTGGGGCATAAGGATGAGAACCTATGTAGAATCTCAAGGAGTGAAGATATGGAAAAGTATCGAAAAATGGGTACAAGGTACCAAAGACCATACCAACAAATCCAGATGAGTTGATTCAATACAATAACAACTCAAAATCCAGAAACCACATTCTAGGTGTTATAGATGAATTCGCCTTTGCCAAAGTGATGAATTGTTGTTGGAATATAATAAAACCACTCATAAAATAATTAATCACTATTTGATTAATTTCCTACCCACTAGCTTAGATAGTTGGCATCCACTTGCACCTTAGAGTCAACACTTGTAATCTATATCTGTAATGTCCTCTTTCGATTAGGCCTTGAGGCCCAAAACCACTAACCTATGTGATTCCTGTGGGTTCAAGTGGTTACTGACAGTTAGGGAATCATCTAAGGACTGATGCCATCCATAGAAAATCTAGGGCATCATCCTTAGGTCAAGAAGGGCCACCGGGGCCAAAGGCCACCTTCGTGCATGCCATCCAAGCATTATTTAGTGATGCATGCACTCATTTAAGTCTCCAGGAGCATGCATGCAAGTAAACTACAAATTAGAAGATAAAGTGACCTAATTGGGTCAAAGATTAGGGTTTTCGCAGTTGAAAGTTATAAAAGGGGGATAAAGGGAAAGGAGAATTCACTTTTGATGATTATTATTTTAGGAGCTCTTGAATAGCAGCACAGCAGTTGGGGTTGGAGACAGTGTCTTCAACTAGCGGGGTTTCAGCAATGAAATATCTGCCCTAGTCTCATTCAGGGTAAGCCATACAGGTTCACCATTTTCTATTGCATTCATTCATAGTTATCCAGTACAGGTGTAGATTGTTGCAGGGACATGTGTGCATCCGTAAAGGGGGTTTTCAGCTAGAAAGCCCTAATCAGTTGTTGGGTCTTCAGATCTCAGTTTTAGTCCAAAACTCAGGCACCATTCTCATCATCGGCATCTTACTCTGGTACTCGGTGATTATAAGATCCAACCATGCTCATCCAGAGCAGTTATCAGCTATTTCAAGATCAGGGGGGGCGTGAGCAGCTGTCTCTCTGGAACAATTCGCTAGCCTGCCTAGAGACCTCCGAAACTCTACATGTACCAGGAATTCTCTCCGACACAGGGAGGCTATCATTCCTACAAATCAGCAGCCCCATCGAACACCTCCTTCACTGAAAATGTCACCCTTATCTGACCTGGGTTCTTGCTGTTGGGGTTTCACCGGAAGCAAAATATATCAGTCCATATTTGATTCAGTTCTTGATGCTTGCATACTCTTTCAGGAGCAGTCCAGCCATCTTATCAGTGGTAAGTGTTAATTCTATCTCACAAACCCTAACCCTATTTTTTGCTATAAAATAGGGATTTTTGCATGGCAGTTTGCATGCTCGGTTGTATCAGTATATTTGCATAGAAATAGAAAATATCAGGATTTGGGATATTACAATGGTATCAGAGCTATCTTCTTGGCTAATTGTGGGCTTAAGAAATGAGACATAGATGAATCCAAAGGGAGACCCTTCTGTAACCTGTAGGAGGAGAAAGAGTAGATACAAAGGGGACTTTGAGGATATCCAACTAGAAGATACCAATTCAGACATGGAACAAACAGGTATACACTCGGATATGGGAAAAGGAATGGGAGAAGAGGAGGATAGGATGGAGTTTCGCAATTTAGTATCTGCATTGCAAGACTTAGCAAAAAGGAAAAAATATGTGCTCAATGCAATCAACAGATTATCGGCGAAACTAGAAATAGGTACCAACAATACACCTCCCTCACCGGTAGATCGGGGATCTACAAGCAGCAGTGGAAAGGTTGCGTGCACTAATATGCAGAATACTCCGCACATATATAGCAAACCTTCCAACAGGCCTACCATGCCTCACTTCTTGGCAGATACAGTAGGTGGTCCAGTCATGCAGGTAGAACCTAGCGAGCCTTTTGGGGCTTATTTGCAGGAGTATAGAGATTTAGGGGATGAGTTTCATGCTGCCATGTCTTTTTCAAATTTCTGTAACATGAAGAGTAGGAACAGGCCCAGGAATTTCAGCAATGGTTTCAATCACAACTATGAGTTGCAGAAGACCTTGGGTAGGTTGACCATCTTGAACTTTGATGGGATTCATGGAGGATCAGTGAGGATATGGGCTCAAAATTTGGATACCTATTTCCAACTCAATCCCATGACAGAGACAGATTCCATTAAATTGGCTACACTCCACCTGAATGGAGAAGCTCATGAGTGGTGGTACCACGGACTGGTGACATTGGGTCACAACACCATACACTCCTACGGTGAGTTCACTCAGAAGCTCATAGAGAGGTTTGACAGGAACGATTCAGAGATACATTTCAGGGAGTTGGCTCAACTCAAACAGACCGGTAGTGCAGAATCCTTCATCTCAGAATTTCAGAGAATAGCAGTCATGGTAACAGATGTATCAGAGAGCAAGTTGACTATGTTATTCACTGAGGCCCTTACAGAGCCACTACGGGGATGGGTGAAAGCCTACAAACCCCTCACTCTGCAGGATGCCATTAGCAGAGCCAAATATCTTCAAGATTCAGTCCCCAAAAACAAGTTTCCGTTGAAAACCAATTTTCCTGTTAGGGACAAGGACAAGAAACCTTTCCAGCAGGATGTTCCCAAGAAAACATGGTTAGATGAGGACACTAGGAAATATTTGAGAAGGAAGAAACTATGCTTCAGTTGTCAGGAACCCTGGGTACCAAGACACAAGTGTGCAGGGAAGGCGAAGGCTCACTACATTGAGGTATATTTAGATAGTGATGAAGATGACTATGAGCAAGAAGCCACAGAAGAACTATGTGCAGCTGAGGAAGAATCACACCAGGGTAATACACCAGAGGGAGTAGTACAGGGTCACAGAGTAGGAGTATTGAATGATGGGGGAGCACCCCACAATTTCATTGACTCTTCTTGGGTAGCCAAGAGAGGTATTCAAACCAAGAAGTTCGAAGTATTCACTGTAGCAGTAGCCGGGAACTCCAGCATGGAGTGCAACTACTGGATTCCAAAATTGAATCTCACCTTAGGTAACTATCAGCTGACAGATTCCTTCTATGTAGTGGATGTATCGGATACTCATGTAGTATTGGGTGTTCAGTGGCTTTATTTTATAGGGAAATACACTACAGACTAGGGCAATGGAAATGGAATTCCAGGGGCCAGATGACAAACG
The DNA here is from genome assembly GCA_001517045.1 of Pseudotsuga menziesii. Taxonomy (NCBI): domain Eukaryota; kingdom Viridiplantae; phylum Streptophyta; class Pinopsida; order Pinales; family Pinaceae; genus Pseudotsuga; species Pseudotsuga menziesii. The sequence continues at coordinate 302,221 of LPNX011209854.1, read as the reverse complement.
GGTAGTTTTGAGGGGCATGAACACTTATCCCCCAAAACCAGTCTTGTCACAGAGAATGGAGGCAGTACTCCGACAGGATGATATAGAATGGGCTGCAAAATGTTTTTTCACCTTTAGGAAGCCCCGAAAGACCAAAACATAACACCCAAGTGACATTCAAACCTTGCTACAGAAACATGAAAAGGTTTTTCAGGACCTTCCATCAAGTAGACCGCCAGACTAAGGCTTTGAACACATCATTGAGCTAGAGGAGGGGACACAAGCAGTCATCACCACTCCTTACAGGCATCCCAAAAGATACAAGGATGAGATTGAGAAAACAATCAAAGAATTACTGGAGCTTGGATATATTCGGCCCAGTTCTAGCCCCTTCGCATCCTCAGTAGTATTGGTCAAGAAGAAGGATGGTACATTGCAAATGTGCATAAATTATTGAGCACTCAACAAAAATACCATTAAGAACAGGTATCCCATCCCTAGAATTGACGAACTCATGAATGAGCTTTGGGTAGCTAAATACTTCTCCAAGATTGATCTTCGCTCGAGATACCATCAGATCAGGGCAAGGGACCAAGACATCTCCAAAACCACTTTTCATTGTCACTATGAGTTTTTTGTCATGCCTTTTGGACTTAACAATGCTGCAGCCACTTTTTAGTCATGCATGAACCACACCTTCAGAGCACAGCTACGTAAGTTTTTGCTAGTATTATTTGATGACAATTTACAGCAAAACATGGGAAGAGCATCTGAAACACCTGGACGAAGTACTAATCATTTTAGAAGAACATTCGGTTTATGCAAAAATGCCCAAGTGTGAGTTTGGCATGAAGGAAATGTTGTACTTAGGACACATAATCAATGCAGAAGGAGTACAGGTTGATATGGAGAAAATCCGAGCTATTAGAGATTGGCCCGCGCCAAAAATAGTTACATAATTGAGCGGTTTCTTGGGTCTGTGCACTTATTACCGACAGTACATTAAGGAATTCTCCCAATTTGTAGCACCCCTCACAGATTTCACAAAGAAGGGAGCATTCACTTGGACAAACTTAGCACAGAAAACTTTTGAGGAGATTAAGGTTATTATGAGTTCCTGTCTAGTTTTAGCATTACCAGACTTCTCACAACCCTTAGTAGTAGAATGTGATGCCTCACGGGAAGGGTTAGGATCATTGTTGATGCAAAACCATCACCCTATTTCATTTGAGAGTCGTAAAATAAAGAACTACGAGCGCCACTACTCCATATATGACAAAGAGATGCTAGCCATCTTACATGCTCTTACAAAATCCAGGCAGTACCTGGTGGGCAATGAGTTCAAAATCAAAACCGATCGTAACAGCCTTAAGTATTTCCTGGAGTAGAAGGAACTGAATGAGCGACAGCAGAAATGGGTCAGCAAAGTACAAGCCTATGATTTCGAGATCGAGTATGTAAAAGGTAAGAATAATGTAGCAGTTGATGCATTATCCAGGTGTCCTGCCTCATTATCTCTCAGTAGTATATCCACAGATTGGAGGGCACTTCTCTTAGTAGAATACTCCAAAAACAAATTCACTTGTGAATTATTGGATGGACAAATTCAGGATGACAGGTACAAGATTGTTGATGACATCATCTATTACAAGATCAGGATATACCTCGTCCCAGAATCCACATTGAGGAAAAAGATCATTCAGGAAGCACATGATTCTCCTTTATCAGGGCATCAAGGTTTCTTGAAGACCTACAAGCAGATCCGAGAGAGGTTCTCATGGAAGGCCTCAAGGAGGAAATTATGCAGGATGTACGGGAATGTAGCATCTGTCAGCAGAACAAGATTGAGAACATCCATCTAGCATGGTTACTTCAGCCACTACCGATTCTAGAACAGAAGTGGGAAAGCATCTCCATGGAATTTATTACAGGATTACCGAAGGTCCAAGGGCAAGATTTTTTATATGTAGTAGTTGACAGACTAACCAAGTTTGCACATTTTTTTTCGATGTCATCAGACTACTCAGCAGCTCAAGTAGCTGAGTTATTCTTCAGGGAGGTCTTCAGGTTACACGGGTTACCTAAGGCCATTGTCAGTGATCGAGATAGCAGATTCACAGGTGCCTTCTAGCAAGAACTGTTCAGATTAGTGGGGATGAACTGGCTACCAGTACGAGTTATCATCCCTAGAGCGATGGAAAAACTGAAATAGTCAACAAGTGGATCGAAGGATATTTAAGGAACTATGTAGCAGGGCAGTAGCAGACTTGGATCAAATGGCTACACCTAGGGGAGTATTGCTACAATACCACCTATCATATGTCTATTAGGATTACTCCTTTTAAGGCATTATATGGTTACAAGGCCTTGGACTATACATATTTGGAATTTGGAGATCGTAGGGCTCCTAAGGCTAAGGATTGGATACAGGACATTCAAGACATTCTGAAAATCTTGAAGGAAAACTTACAAAAAACCCAGAATAAATAGAAGTTCTATGCCGACAAACATAGGGTTGAGCAGAGCTTTGAGGTAGGGTATTTGGTATACTTAAGGGTCCAACCTTACATGCAGTCTTCACTTAAGAAGAAAGGAGCAGAAAAGTTAAAAACTCCCTTCTATGGACCCTACAGAATAATCAGGAAGGTGAGAGAGGTGGCATATGAACTAGAACTTCCACGGGAAAGTAAAATTCACAATGTATTCCATGTGTCTAACCTAAAGAAGACCCTTGGGCAACACATTGCTCCATCTACAAAGTTACCTCCTTTAGATGATGAGGGACCGCTGATACTGATTCCCGAACGGATCATATAGACTAGAGAAAGGAAGCTCAGGAACAGGGTAATCAGAGAGTACTTGGTTCAATGGAAAGAACTACCGCCATAGGATGCCACCTAGGAAGGTGAAAAGGTATTGCAGCATCCCAGATTGTAGTTGCTTGAGGACAAGCAATCTCTAGTGGGGAGGACTGTAATGTCCTCTTCCGATTAGGCCTTGAGGCCCAAAACCGCTAACCTATGTGATTCATGTGGGTTCGAGTTGTTACTGACAGTTAGGGAATCATCTAAGGATTGATGCCATCCATAGAAAATCTAGGGCATCATCATTAGGTCAAGAAGGGCCACCAGGGAAAAAGGCCACCTTCGTGCATGCCATCCAAGCATTATTTAATGATGCATGCACTCATTTAAGTATCCAAGCACATACATGCAAGTCAACTGTAAATTAGAAGATAAAGTGACCTAATTAGGTCAAAGATTAGGGTTTTCACAATTGAAAGTTATAAAAGGAGGATAAAGCGAAAGGAGTTTTCACTTTTGATGATTATTATTTTGGGAGCTCTTAAATAGCAGCACAGCAGTTGGGGTTGGAAAAGGCATCTTCAACTAGCGGGGTTTCGGTAATGAAATATCTTCCCTGGTCTCATTCAGGGTAAGCCATACAGGTTCACCATTTTCTCTTACATTCATTCATAGTTATCCAATATACAGTCTAGATTGTTGCAGGGACATGTGTGCAGCCGTAAAGGGGGTTTTTAGCCAGAAAGTCCTAATCAGTTGCTGGGTCTTCATATCTCAGTTTTACTCCGAAACTCAGGCACTATTCTCATCATCGGCATCTTACTTCGGTACCCGGTGATTATAAGATCCTACCATGCTCATCCGGAGCAGTTATCAACTATTTCGGGATCAGGGGGAGCGTGAGCAGCTGTCTCTCTGGAACAATTCGCTAGCCTACCTAGAGACCTCCAAAACTCCACATGTACCAAGAATTCTCTCTGGCACGGGAAGGCTATCCATCCTGCAAATCAGCAGCCCCATCGGATACCTCCTTCATTGAAAACGTCACCCTTATCTGACCTGGGTTCTTGCTACTGGGGTTTCACTGGAAGCAGAATGTATCAGTCCATCTTCGATTCAGTTCTTGATGCTTACATACTCTTTCAGGTGTAGTCCATCCAGCTTATCAGTGGAAGTGTTCATTCTATCTCACAAACCCTAACCCTAATTTTTTCTATAAAATAGGGATTTTTGCATGGCAGTTTGCATGCCCGGTTGTATCAGTATATTTGCATAGAAATAGAAAATATCATGATTCAGGATATCACAATATCCTAGGAATGATGTATTTCTGATTTTGGTTGATCTTGACCACGTTATGGCCATCAAGAATTGGTAACTGTGCTTTACAGCAGATTCTGCTTTATTCTACTTTATCTGCTTTATCCTGCGTTTCTGTGGATAAGGTAAAGCTAGTCAACTAGGAAACTAGCATCTTTTGTTGCCAACCAATCCTCCATTATTTTCTCTCCGTGTTCTAGGATTAGCAAGTATCTCCTTCACTCATCATCACTCACACATTCTATTGCTAATTCGTGAGGTGCTTGGTAGATCGGGAAAGTGCTTTAGCCAACTATGGGGTTTATCATAATTAGTAAGCCTGCTTTATGAGCTAGCTTGAGTTGTCTTCTAGTAACTCCTTTTTCCTTTATAAGGATGTATTACCTATGTAATAATATAAATTATCATTTATTGATCATTCATTAATGTGTGTTCATTAATTCTTCTTCTTCTCTCCTTATGCTAATTCTCTACAATTCTATGTGAGGTTAATTGTGTGCCTAGATCCTTAGGCTGTTTATGAAATTCCTTATGCCATCAAGGCTTTAGAATTTCTACAACTGCCCCTCTGCAAAGGAAATGTGGGACAAAATCCAAACCACATATCAAGGAGATAGTAAATTCAAGGAAGCCAAACTTCAAACATACAAAGGATCATTTGAGCATTTGAGGATGAATGAGGACGAAGACATCCAAGCCTATATTCTTCGAGTTGATCAACTTGTGAATACCATAATAGTTTTGGGTGAAGAATTTGTTGAGGCCAAAGTTGTCTAAAAAATTATAAGGAACCTTCCCAAAAGTTCCAATCCTAAGATCTCTTCTTTAGAAGAAAGAACAGTTCTGAACAGCATGATAGTAGATCATCTACATGGGACTCTTGTGTCCTATGAAATGAGAATTGAATACAAAGACACATCAAGAAAGGAAGAAGCATTCAAAGTCTCCTCCAAACAAGTTGGGAAGAACAAATCAACAAAGGGCAATCCAACAAGTGATGATTCTGATGATGAGGAAATAGCTAACTTTGTACAAAATTTGAAGAGAGGTACTAGGAGATACAAAGGTAAGTTACCTCTCAAATGTTTTTCATGTGGAAATATAGGTGATTTTTCTTTTAAATGTATGTATGCAAAGAACTCGTATAGTGACGAAGATGGAAGCTTCAAACCCTACAAGAAGTACAATAATTACAAGGATAAGAAAAGAGGCAAGTTCGCAAATAAGAAAAGTCTCTATACAAGTAGGAACAACAGATCATCCAGTGAGGACTCCGAGAATGACACTGACAGTGACAGTGAAATTGAAAGTGAACCAAAGAAGGTACTCTTTATGGTAATAAACTCAAATCAGGTTCTTAATAGTGATGAAGAATATGAATCTAAAGGTGAGGTAGATCTTGAAGCAGAACTCATTAGTGCCTTGAAATAACTAAAGAAAGCTAGGAAAGAGAATAAAGTGATTAAGTAAGAAGCACAAATGGTTTGAACAAATAATTATTGATGTAAAGGTCAAAGTAGAAGAAGCCAAAATAATTGAAGACTCTTATTGAACAACTGATGACAACCTTGAAAGAAAAAGAAAATCTTGAGGTTGAGATAGTATCTATAAAATCCAAATTACAGACAAAAAATATTGGTAAGAGTTATGAAAATAGATCCAAGATTCTAGAATAGATCACCAGGAATCAAAAGCCATTTTTCAACAAGACTGGTATAGGATACAAGAAAAATATCGATGAGGCTTCAAGGTCAACGACAACCGGTAATGAAGAGAAACGAAAAATCTATGCAGAAGTTGTCAAGGACTCCACTAATGAAGAAGAGATAAAGTGTCAACCATAACAATCCATACCAAAAGGAGGGATATCAGAAAGACAAGATCTCAAAAGGAAAACTCCTTCATTTGTTCCCACGTATGGACATTTATTTTATGGGTATTGATTTACATGTGGAAAATTTGGACACAAAGTTGTAAACTGCTTTCAAAGAATAAATTTTGAAACAAGGAATAACCCTGCAAGCCTCAGATGGCCACATTACAATAAAATATTTGGCCCCTTGAGATCAGAAATGGAATGTTACGAGTGTAACAAATTTAGGCATATATCCATAGATTGCATAATGAAGATACCAATGGTAAGAAATGAGGAAAGGTACAACAATCAAAAGGGGGAACATTGCAAGGTATGGAACAAACGCAAAGACAACATAAATGATTATAAATGTGCTATTGTTCTTCAAGTCCAGAATAAAAGCATTGGTGAATGGTATGTTGATAGTGGTTTCTCCAAGCATATAACATGTAACAAAAGTGTTTTTTTTAATATTGAAAAGGATAAAGGATATGTCTCTTTCGAAAACAACAATTCAGCAAAAGTATTGGGGAAAGGCATAGTAAAGCTTGGAAGTAAAAACTCCCCGACTGAAAATGTCTTGCTTGTAGGCAACATGAAGCATAATCTGTTGAGCGTTAGTCATATGTGTGATCAAGGAAATGAACTCCTCTTCAACTCAAAAGAATGCAGAATAAGGAAATAAGGATCAGGACATTTAGTAGCCCGAACCACTAGGACTCCCAACAACATATACATGTTGGATAAGATTGAACCCGGGAAATGTCACTTGGGAAAGGAGGATGAAAGTTGGATTTGGAATAGAATAATGGGGCATATATGCTTAGACAACTTGGTAAAAATATACAAAAACCAAGAAGTACAGAATATTCCATAAGTTACAAATCCCGCTAACACTATATGTGAACACTGCCAAGATGGAAAACAAACAAGAGTCGGTTTCAAGACAAAAGAGCACTCTTCTACAAAACCTTTGGAGCTTGTTCATACTAACTTATATGGACCAACAAAGAGAAAAGGACTAAATGGTGAAAAATATGTATTCTACTTATTGATGACTATACCAGGATGACATGGTATGTCTTCTCAACAAGAAGTCGGAAGCTTTTGGATGTTTCAAAACTTTTAAGGAACTGGTTGAAAATGAAACAGAATCACAAATCAAGTGCCTCATATCTGATAATGGTGGAGGTTTCACTTCAGATGAATTCAAAAAGTACTGTGAAGAGCATGGAATAAAAAGACAATTTTCAGTAAGCAAAACACCTCAGCAAAATGGAGTTGTTAAAAGAAAGAATAGATCAGTAATGGAGATGGATAGGACCATGTTCAATGAATCTGAGTCGAATGATAAATTTTTGGGACAATCAGTTCATACAGCAGTACACTTCATGAATAGAGGATTACACAAAATCAAAAATGATAAAACTCCCTCCAAGCTATGGACAAGAAGAGTGGAAAATGTACAATACTTCAGAATATTTGGAAGCAAGTGTTATATCAAAAGAGAAGATAAGAAGATTGGAAAATTTGATTCTCCAATAGACGAGGGCATATTCGTTGGCTATTCATCCAAAATGAAAGCTTACAAATGCTACAATTTGAGACTAAAAAAGATAATCAAAAGCATCAACATGAAAATAGATGAGACCAAACGAACATCATCCAGAGAAGACTTAGAAGAATTGGATGATGAAGAAAATGAATTTTCTGATCATAAAGAAATAAAGGAAATTAAAATGGAAGAATAACTAGATGAGAATGAACAACAAATTACGTAAGATGAAGAACGGAATCAACCAACTGTCAAACAAGAAAAACAAAAGGATCAACATATTCCTAAGAACTGGTACCAAAAGAACCATCCATCAGATCAAATTATTGGTGATAAATATGTCGGAATATGAACTAGAAGAATACAATCTGGAAATTGAAATTGAAGATTGGATTAGCAAAAGAGCAAGAAGAGATTGGTGTAGATCTTAAATATATTGAAGAAGTGATATGGGCTAATACTGATCTAAATATCCAGATGGAGGAAGTTAAAAGAATAAAAGATGTTATGAAGCTTCAGCTAGAACACAAAGAAAAAGAAAACCAGAGGCTTGAAATGGAAGTTGTTGGTCTTAGAAAGAAAATTGAGAATTCAAAAGATCATGTGAAGTTCAATTAAAGTTCAGCCATCCTGGATGAAATTATGAAGTGTTAAAGGTTTTCCTCTGACAAGTCTGGCCTTGGGTTTAAGAAGGAAGATGAAAAATTGAAAGAAGTCATGGGTTCCCCCAGAACTTCGGAAGCTTAATCCAGGGAGGTTGTTCATGCACCTGCAGATGCCAACAAAGAAGTTGAAAATTCAAAAGTACCTTACGAAGTTACTCCCATTCATCAAGGCCATTCACTTGAAAGAAGAAGGACAACTCCAAGATGGAGCCAAAATTCAAGGTATGAACATAGATTTAATGGCTATTGTTTTTCTTTCTCTAATATTGGTCATAAGGCTATGGATTGTAGATCCTATGGAAGAAGAAGTGTTGGAAGCCCTAATGACAAAGTTGGGTGTTGGGCATGTAATAGTCATAGTCATATTGCGGCTAACTGTCATACAATGATGTGCTACTCATGTAGTGGTTTTGGTCACAAGGATAAAGAATGTCCAAGTCAAAGGATTCAACCTAGAGTAATACCATCATATACATCAGCAAGGAGAACAAATGAATCATGGAAGAAGGATAATGAAGGAAAAATTGAAGATCAGAAGACAAACAATCTAAGCCAAGGACACTCTAAGGTATGGATAAGGAAAAATATTTGGTTGGATCTAAATGAAGTTGAAGATCAATGCACAAAAGGTAAAGGTGGTTGTCATATGGCAAGCCATACTTGAAGTCTTCAAAAGACTTTGAGTACTCAATGAGTTCATTATTGGAGGATGGACTCAATGGGAAAATGATGAATGCTCCAAAAGAAGTAACAGGTCCTAGGATCATGTTTGTACAAGGAAAAACTAATGGAAGACACGGATCAAGTTTGGTAAGACAATTTTAGTACAATTCGGCATGCTGATAGGGGGAGTATTGTTAGCTAACAACTTGGTGATTCTTGAATAAGTGTTCTTAATGCATGCTTACCTTTTATGAATTTATTAATGCATTCATATTATGGATATGTTTGGCAAGAAAATTTTTGAAGACGGGAATATCCGGAAGTAAAATAGTGGAAGTAGTATAGGATTTTACTTTTCCTGGTTATGGCAATTAACATCAAAAGTATCATTATTCAAGCCCGACTGAAAGCACAAAAAGACAATCCACAATGAAGCTTAAGAATCCGAACTTAGGTAACATGGCAGTATGTAATTTGGAGGACATAAGTAAAGGACTAGATCATTGGATGATTTAGTAATCAGATAAGAAATGTCAGGAGTATGAATAGTATGTGTGAATATTAAGAAATCCCAGCAGAAGTACATTAATTTAAGAAAATACTATTCATCCAGTTTTAGGCAAGTCTACTTGACAGGGAGAGTCTATGTCATATTTCTACTCTTAAAGATATTGGTTGACAGCCAATTGATAGGGGGAGCAACATGCTAAAAAGTCAAAGTTTTGGGTTCAACAATAAAAATATTTTTCATAATTGAAGATGGCAAAGATGATCTCAAAGTATAACACCCAGCACAGTGAAAGGGGGAATGTCTATAAAATCTGAATATGGGAAGTGATGAAAGACTCGGCATATAATTTCAAGGATATTTATTTATTTATTTATTTTGCATTGCGAAGCCTTTAATGGCTGATTACTCCTTTGTCATTAATGTCAAAGGGGGAGAGGAAGATTGGTTGCCATCAATGACAAACGGGGAGATTGATGAATATGGTTTTCATTGATGACAATATTAATGACAAGTGGCAAGATTGATGGCATGAGCAAGATAGATCACATGATTTGAGGATATGGTACAAGCATGGCAAGCAAGTATGAATGACAAGCAAGTCAATATTATGAAAACAAGGGTGTGAATGGCTTGATGGCATAGACAAAGTGGAAAAAGTATTGGACATTTGACCACCTAACGATCCAATTGACCCATTTTGTGGTCAATTGGAGATGGCCCTAATACCCTAGATAAAGATGATGTGGACAATGCACATGGCTTGGATGGAATGATGGAAAACTTGACGGTTGAGCGCTTGATGAAATAATGGAAAAGGAGAATAGGTTGTGAGTATGTTAAAGGGCACAAACAATGATCTTACGCGGGCATCCTTGCATGTCTATATGGGCACACCATTGACCAACCGTGGGAATTATTAAATTATTACTGCATGAAGGCCTGCGGGCATGTTACATTGTGCTACGGGCATCATTGGAGGTGGTTATAACAAGCTCATGCAGGAATATGTTTGGGATCCAATAGGACAAGCGAAAAGGTCCATACATGGTTGACCAATGATATGGCAAAGAAGTTATGAAAAATGACAAGTCATCCTCCACAAGTAATGAAAAAGTTTGTTTTGTCGATTGATTTAATTGAAATTAAATATGCTATGTCGACCTCCATAAATTAAGGGAAGCAAACGTATAAATAGAAGACGGAATTCTATTTTTCATGTGAGAATTTGTAAGGAATAATTGGGGTGACTATTTAAGTGTAGTAGCTCGCAAGATGAAAGTGAACCTACCATTGTTTTCGGGCAATCTCTCAAGCAAACAATCGCAAACAGAGGAGTGGCAAAAGGAGTTTCAATACTGAGTGTTTTGAGGAGCAACCTGTTAATATTTGAAGGTGTTTCAGCTGAGTCTGTGTAAATAATTGCATGGATCATAAGTGATGCATGTAAGTTCTCCTATCTTTTGTGTGTTGCATCACGTGACAGTGTTCTTTATGTTGATCCACTGATTTTAACAATGTCTGGGTATTAGCTGCACAAATCTATCTGAAAAATATCATTTGCTTTGAAGTTGAGAATCCAAGGCTTGGATTGTGAAAGAAGAGCTGAGTTTAAGTTTTATGAGTGGATCAAATTTTGACCATTCCTGGAGATATATCTTTGAGAACATAAGGACTGTATATTGACTGTTTTAAGCAGGTGAATACTGCTTGAATGCTTGAAGAGTGATGACTCAGATTGTCGGTTGAAAATTAAGCAGACTATGTTAGATTGACAAAGATGAGCATACTATGTTAGCTTGAGAGAGATGAGCATATTGTATTAACTTGACAGAGATGAGCAGACTGTGTTAAATAACAAACTTAAGACATGAGCTGAGGATATGTATGTTGATGAGCAAAGTCAATGAGCAGTGATGATCTCGTGACAATGACAAGTAGGACAAGACATGACAGAGGTCAAGATAAGTGTTGATGTACTGAAGACATGCTTAATGACCTGGATGTGACAGGAATATAAAGTTAAGATAATTTACAAAAACGAGAAGTTTTGATACTTGAGTAGACTTGAATATTTTATGGTGACAGTTGTGATATGATCATTGACATGAATAGGCTAAATTGATGAAAAGTGATGTGACGAAAATTTGGTTGTAATTGCAAGTTGGGACTTGTACCATTTTTCTTAGTAGGACCTAAGAAAAGACCAAGCTGAGTCTTGGATAGAAGTAGGTGTTTCTGTATCAGTAGGTGTTGATTTACCTCGCGGTCATAGTCGTTTGAAATACAAACCGATTATAAATATTATATGTGTGTCTCTTGTGCAATGAGTTGATGATTATGTCTTTTATTTGATGAATGAGTTGATTATTGAAGCATGGTCTATTGATGAATATGATGTTGAATTGAATGTGAAATGATGATTTAATTTTAATGGTTTGAATAAGTTCAAATTTGAAGTAAGTCTAGTCTCACAAATTCACCCCCCCCCACTCTCGGTGAGCCATTGTGTCTAAAATTGGTATCATAGTTGGGCCTTCAATATAATCCTAACAAGCTTGAATGGATTTTAGGACACAATCATGGAAGGATCAAAAAAGCTCATTGACTATGAAGTTCCAATTTTGGAGAAGTCAAATTACTTTGGTTGGAGAAATAAAATGAAAAGTTACTTGAAGCAATTCGTTGTTTGGGAAATAGTGGTTAATCCACCTAACCAGCCCAGCAAGAAGACAAAGGCAGCAGTTGAGAAAGACAATAAAGTTGCATTGAATTTATTGATGGACGGACTCTCAATCTCTATCAAAGAAAGCATTAGAAAGTACACTCCAGCCAAGGATCTCTGGTTCAAGATGGAAGAAGAACACCAAAGGAGGAGTCAAGACAAAGAAGAGGAAGCAGAATTCGAGGAAGAAAAGCAAGTACAATCTTCAGATACAAGTGAAGGTAAGTACTCTTCAATGGATGATAACTCTAAATGTAATGATGATGAAGTTGTTCTTATAGAATATGAAGAAGAAGTTTTGTTGAAAGAAAATAATGCATTTACAAGCACTTTGACATATATTGATCTTAGATCCAATCCAAGACTCAAGAATAAAATGATGAGGTCATTTGAAAAATACAAAGAGGAGACAAAAGATCTGCTAATGAAGTTAAAACTCAAGAACAAAGACTTGAAATTGAAGATTGGATCAGCAAAAGAGAAAGAAGAGATTGGTGTAGATCGAAGAAAGATGGGATAATACTGATCTAAAGATCCAGTTGGAGGAAGTTAAAAGAATAAAAGATGTTACGAAGCTTCAGCTGGAAGAAAAAGAAAAAGAAAATCAGAGGCTTGAAATGGAAGTTGTTGATATTAGAAATAAAATTGATAAGTCAAAATATCATGTGAATTTCAATGAAAGGTTAGCCATCCTGAATGAAATTCTAAAGTGTCAAAGTTTTTCCTCTGACAAGTCCGACCTTGGGTTCAAGAAGCAAGATGACAAATTGAAAGAAGTCTTGGCGTCCCCCAAAAATCCTAAAGTTGAATCCAATGAGGTTGTTCATGCATGTGCATATTCCAACAAATAAGTTGAAAATTCAAAAGTACCTTACGAAGCTACTCCCACTCATCAAGGCCATTCATTTGAAAGAAGAAGGACAACTCCAAGATGGAGCCAAACTTCAAGGCATGAAAATATATTTAATGGCTATTTTTTTCTTACTCTAATTTTGGTCATGAGGCTATGGATTGTAGATCCTATGGGAGAAAAAGTGTTGGAAGCCCTAATGACAAAGTTAGGTGTTGGGCATGTAATCATCATGGTCATATTGCGGCTAATTGTCATACATTGAGGTGCTACTCATGTAGTCGTTTTGGTCACAAGGCTAAAGAATTCTCAAGTCAAAAGAGTCAACCTAGGGTGATCCCATCATATACATCAGCAAGGAGAACAAATGAATCATGGAAGAAGGATAACGAAAGATAAATTGAAGATCAGAAGACAAACAATCTAAGCCAAGGGCACTCTAAGGTATGGGTAAGGAAAAATATTTTGATGGATCTAAATGAAGTTGAAGATCAATGCACAAACGGTGAAGGTAGTTTTCATATGGCAAGCCATACTTGAAGTCTTCCAAAGACTTTGTACTCCATGAGTTCATTATGGGAGGATGAACTCATTGGGAAAATGATGAATGCTCCAAAAGAAGTAACAGGACCTAGGATCATGTTTGTATAAGGAAAAACTACTGGAAGACACACATCAAGTTTGGTACGACAAGTTTAGTACATTTCGGCATGCTGATAGGGGTAGGGGGAGTATTGTTAGCTAACAACTTGGTGATTCTTGAAGAATTTTTCTTAATGCATGCTTACCTTTTATGAATTTATTAATGCATTCAGATTATGGATATGTTTGGCAAGAAAAATTTTGAAGAAAAGAAGATCCGAAAGTCAAATAGCGGTAGTAGTACAAGATTTTAATTTTCCTTCTTATGCCAATTAACATCAGAAGTATCATTCTTCAAGCCCGATTGAAAGCACAAAAATACAATCCACAATGAAGCTTAAGAATCTGAACTCAGGTAACATGGAAGTATGTAATTTGGAGGACATAATTGAAGGACTAGATCATTGGATGATTTAGTAATCAGATAAGAAATGTCAGGAGTATGAATAGTATGTGTGAATATTAAGAAATCCCAGCAGAAGTACATTTATTTTAAGAAAATACTATTCAGCTAGTTTTAGGCAAGTCTACTTGACAAAGAGAGTCTATTTCATATTTCTACTCTGAAATATATTGGTTGACAGTTGATTGATAGGGGGAGAAACATGCTCAACAAAAAGTAAAAGGTTCGAGTACAACAATAAAAATATTTTTCATAATTGAAGATGGCAAAGATGATCTCAAAGGATCGCACCCAGCAAAGTGAAAGGGGGAGTGTCTATAAAATATGAAGATGGAAAGTGATGAAAGACTCGGCATATAATTTCAAGGATATATATATATATATATATATATTGGCATTGTGAAGCCTTTAATGGTTGATTGCTCTTTTGTCATTAATGTAAAATGGGGAGAGGAAGATTGGTTGCCATTAATGACAAAGGGGGAGATTGATGAATATGGTTGTCATTGATGACAATATTAATGAAAAAGGACAAATGACAAGTGGCAAGATTGATGGCATGAGCAAGATAGATCACATAATTTGAGGATATGGTACAAACAATGAAATCAAGTATGAAGGACAAGCAAGTAAATATGATGACAACAAGGGTGTGAATGGCTTGATGACATAGACAAAGTGGACAAAGTACTGGACATTTGACCACCTAATGATCCAATTGACCCATTATGTGGTGAATTGGGGATGGCCCTAATACCCTAGATAAAGATGTTGTGGACAATGCACATGGCTTGGATGGCATGATGGCAAACTTGATGGTTGAGCGCTTGATGAAATAATGGACAAGGAGTAGAGGTTGTGAGTATGTTAAAGGGCACAAACAATTATCGTACGTGGGCATCCTTGCATACCTCTATGGGCACACCATTGACCAGTCATGGGAATTATTAAATTATTACTGCATGAAGGCCTGCGGGCATGTTACATGGTGCTACGAGCATCATTGGAGGTGGCTATAACAAGCTCATGCAAGCATATTTTTGGGAGCCAATAGGACAAGCGAAAACGGCCATGCAGGGTTGACAAATGATATGGCAAAGAAGTTACGGAAAATGACAAGTCAACCTCCACAAGTGATGAAAAAAAAAAATTCAATTGATTTAATTGAAATTAAATATGCTATGTCGGCCTCCATAAATTAAGGAAATAAAACGTATAGATAGGAGACGGAATTCGATTTTTCCTGTGAGAATTTGTAAGGAAGAATTAGGGTGACTATTTAAGTGTAGCAGATCGCAAGAGGGCAGTGAACCTACCACTTTTGGGGGGGGAATATATCAAGAAAACAATCGCAAATAGAGGAGTGACAAAAGGAATTTCAATACAGAGTGTTTTGAGGAGCATCATGTTAATATTTGAAGGTGTTTCAGCTAACTCTGTGTAAATAATTGCATGGATCATAAGTGATGCAAGTAATTTCTCCTATCTTTTGTCTGTTGCATCACGTGACACGGTTATTTATGTTAATCCACTGATGTTAACAATGTCTTGGTATTAGCTGCACAAATATATCTGAAAAATATCATTTGCTTTGAAGATGAGAATCCAAGGCTTGTGTTGTGAAAGAAGAGTTGAGTTTAAGTTTTATGAGTGGATCGAATTTTGACCATTCCTGGAGCTATATCTTTGAGAACATAAGGACTATATATTGATTGTTTTAAGCATGTGAAGACTGCTTGAATGCTTGAAGAGTGATGACTGAGATTATGGGTTGAAAAGTCAGCGAACTATGTTAGATTGACAGAGATGAGCACACTGTGTTAGCTTGACAGAGATGAGCATATTGTATTAACTTGACAGAGATGAGCAGACTGTGTTAAAGAACAAACGTAAGACATGATTTGAGGATATGCATGTTGATGAACAAATTCAATGAGCAGTGATGATCTCGTGACAATGACAAGTAGGACAAGACATGACAGAGGTCAAGATAAGTGTTGATGTACTGAAGACATGCTTGATGACCTAGATGTGACAGGCATATAAACTTAAGATGATTTACAAACATGAGAAGTTTGGATACTTTAGTAGACTTGAAGATTTGATGGTGGCAGTTGTGATATGATCATTGACATGAATAGGCTAAATTGATGAAAAGTGATGTGATGGAAATTTGGTTGTAATTGCAAGCTGGGCCTTGTACCATTTTTCTTAGTAGGACCTAAGAAAAGACCAAGTTGAGTCTTCAATAGAAGTAAGTGCTTCTATATCAATAGGTGTTTATTTACCTCACAGTCGTAGCCATTTGAAATAAAAACCGATTATGAATATTATATATGTCTCTTGTTCAATGAGTTGATGATTATGTGTTTTATTTGATGAATGGGTTGATTATTGAAGCATAGTCTATTGATGAATATGACGTTGAATTGAATGTGAAATGATGACTTAAGTTCACATTTGAAGTAAGTCTAGGCTCACCAATTCGCCTCCCCCCCTCTCGGTGAGACATTGTATTTAACACACATGACATGTGATGAGTTGTTGGCAATGGGATCAAGTGTGCAAGGTGTGACGAAGAAGCTATCGACAAGTGGCGAAGTCAAACTGTGTAGAAGAAAGATATTGACAAGTGTGGTCGACTTGGTCGAATTAGTTAGAAACTTTGATCCAAGTTAGTTAGAGAGTTATCCCATGTGGACCTTCTTTTAACGACTTAAGCCTATAAATAAATTTAGAAGTAGGATCTAACGGATATTGAAGGTCTTTGGCATCATATGTTTTGCGATTTGTTTGTGATTTGTCGATGAATTTGTTTTGGTTTGAGGCTTTCAACCAAGGGATGTATTGTGATTTTCGAAGCTAATATAAGATGGAACTTGATGATGGAATACTTGTCTTCTTTTTTGTTGAAACTGCAATGTTGTGATCTATAATATTCCTATCTGATTTGAATGATGCAAAGTCTTATGCTGATTACTGGTTTGATACATATCGAGGTCTTCCTTAAAGTTTTTTTGTTTTGATGTTCAATGTTGATGATGATAAGTAAATGTTGTTATTGATGCACTTAAACCTTGGATATCTGAATGAAAATGTGGTAGAATATACGAACAGTGCGTAAGTCCTCTTCCTTATGCAGAAACGTGGTTCCTGCAGCCCTCCCTCAAGCATCTTGAGTGAGGTTGCATCTTCTTCGCAGATGTTGTTGGATAGGGTAAAACCTATTCAGAACGGTGTATAGGTATATTGCGTCGAAGGGTGTTGACAGATATGTGGGTGAACCCCTGTCGACTGACTCTTTGTCAACAAATTGTTTCTTTTTTGGTACCATAGTGCAAGGAAGAAGGGGACATGTTGTGGCATCCGATGAAACTGGAGATCCAGGACTAGTTCGATCAGAAGGCTCAAGAATTCACAGCGGAAGAAAACCAAAGTTCTGGATTATCAACAGAAGAGTGATTGGGAGAATATATTTACTTCGATCTTCATGAAGTGTTCTTAGTTGAATTTTCGATTATTCTGTACAAGTGATTGGTGCCACTTACTTTCCAGAAGAGGAGCATCCAAGGAAGTGAAACCAATTAGTGGACCCCAGAACTAATCTAGCAATTGTGAAGGGTAAACAACAATGCCTCAAGAGTTGTCGAAGTGTGGATAGACAGCATTTTGGAAGGATATATCACTGAGTTTGTTGTCGACATGATCAAATCCTACAGCGATGTAGAGAGGGAATTATTTAAAGGAACAAGAGGGAGGTTTCTATTGTCTCTACAACTGTGGATTAATATGCTCATCTATAAAAAAGGAATATTGAAGATGAACTCCAACAAGTAAAGATCTGGTGTGCAGAGGTCGCGGGTATCGTGAAGACAAGGGTTGAATGGAATGATACGAGGTAGATGGATGGGAGTTATGATGAGACTATGAGGGAAGTTGAGCAAGTGTGTGATCTCTTATGAAGTGGAGTGAGGTTCTGGAAAGAGAAGAGGCGGAGGACTGAGAGTCCTGGACCACAAGTGGAGTGAGGACTCCTGGTGCGACTGGAACAAGAAACTGCAAGAGGAGACCACAAGGGACTAAGAAATCCTGTAGTGATGAAAGAAATGACTAGGATACACCCAAGCTTGAGGAAGGACCAACCCAAAGCAACAACATACCTACACCTCTGTGCACTGCGTCAAGTTCAGGAGGGAGAAAAATTAACTCTTCGCAAGGTTTTCATGTGTGTCAACACAGTATTAATAGTAGTGGATCGAAAAATACTGAAAGGAGACCCAAAATGGCAGGTGACGACGTGAAGTTACCCATGTTCCATGGTAATGGGAGTGTGTATCCCGAATATTATTGGTTTATATGCGAAGAAGTATGGACCGGTGACATGTTATAATTGTGGAATATTTGGGCATTACCAAATAGAATGTTTGAATCTACAATCTCAGTGTACATATTGCAATGTCTCAAATCATATTGTTGAATATTTTCCATAGCTGATTGCAAAGTGGCAAGCGAAGAATGTTCCGCCGCTACAGAACTAGAACCAGAACAAATCCCGTAACCAAGCGCCAAAACCAAATGTAGGGAAAATATCGGTGGAACCTCGAACTCGGCCAACAGATGTCGGAGTGATACCTCGAGGAGGAGAAACAAAGGGATATGATATACCATGCCCAAAGATTCGATTGGAAGCTCGAAAGAAGGTACAATTCAACGTCGGTGTTGAGAGAGAAAATTTCTTAGACACAAGATACATACTGAACAGAAACACCGGTAAGTTGTATGTCTATGAAGTGTCACCTACATTTGATGTAACAGCTATGTCGGAGTCATCATGAAAGGTTAGTACGTTGCAAAATTTTCTAGAAAGTTTTTTGTCACTAGCAAAAGACCCTGATGCATTAGCAAAAATAGCGATATTTTTGGATCGTACAAGAGAGAGAGCGACAAGACCCTGCTATGAATTCTTTGAATAAGGAGAAAACATGGAAGGAAATGAGGATGAATGTCCAAATCGCTGACTCTGATGTGGATTCAGTCATTTTAGATCTGGGATTAGATGTTAATATCCTAATGAAGTAAACCTAGGAGAGAATGAGGAAACCACAGTTGGTTTGGTCTCTGGTACCACTACAACTAGCAAATCAAGACAAGGTGTTGTTAATCGGTAGAGTACCCCATCTGCTTGTTGAAGTAGAAGTATTAAATACATGCGAAAACTTTGACTTCATTGAGATAGTTGACGAGAGTAGCTCCTATCCTACATTGTTGGGAATTGGTTGGGAAAGTGACAACTTGGCGGTCATCAACTTCAAGAAAAGAGTAATGACATTTGAGAATCGCGACATGCGGATTATTGCCCCATTAGATCTCGTTGAAGGTCGAAGATGCATTGAACCAGTGAAAGAAGAAGTTGTGGGAAGATGGGATCATGATTACAATATTTATGAATATGTCACGTCCTCGACCCTCCGACCGGGCAAGGGGACGCTACTAAACACCAAACATACGGGCATCTAGCCCCCATGATCATTGACATACATACATATAATGCTTAAGGATGATACTTAAAAGCATAGAACATATTACAAAGCATTAATCATTCATATACATAGCGGAAGCAAAACAACATGCATTCATATTCGATTCAGCATTCAACATGTATATCATCATTCATCAATGGTAAATGTGATTACAGATGCAAGTTAGGCAAGAGTACTTATCTTATAGAGAATTTGTTCAGCAACTAGCTACGTCGCTGCAACATTCCACCCAACCATAGGCCGCGTGTTCTTTAATCTCTCAGCAACACTGCCACCCCCGAGTCGGGCATGATTCCCTAAGGAATAAGGAACTAGCAGGCTCACACATAGCCAAGGATAACAACACCACAAGCGTACACAGTTCATCCAAGCCAACACGGTTGGGTTTATCAGGCGAACACGGGATCAGCCAATCCAACCAAGTTGGGTTAATCAGGCCATTCAAAAGCTAGGGAAGGCTAAATGCTAAGCTGGTGAGCTCATTAAAGAGCTACAGACACCGACACCAGAACCATCCTAGCTTCTAGAACACACACACACACCCAACACAAGGAAATCATTCTTTTCTCTACAACGCAGTCCCTCAGACCCTGATCTCCCTTCCAGTGTTATTCAGGGGTTGTGGAGAAGAAATCCAACTCAATAGCTCCTTCTATGTGGTTCTCAACCCACCAGGTTTATCAAGCACCTCAGGCCCCTCATTCACCACTCCAATGTAGTCTGGGTACAAGACCACTACATGCATATAGCCAAATAGCTATTCAAGCTTTAACAGGGGAAAACCACGCCTGAGTCATTCGTGGCTCTATCGTGGCCAAAACGACTCAATGGTAACCTACAACTGCTCCCCAAAATGTGAGAGAGAACACAGCCAATAAAATTTAGGTGAACTCACAGCAATCGAATAGTGTGGGGAAAACCACGGCCTCGGCTCAACAATGAAATGACAGCCAAAGTTACTCAACCCGAAAGTGGAAGAGTAAACAGACTCTCAGCCTAGGCAGAAGGAAAACATGCAACCTACAGCAGCTAATTCACAAGGGATATCGCAGCCAATAAGAAAACAACAGCCCACAAACAACAACAAAAAACCACAGCAATCCTTCACAGTCTGGAAATGGTGGAGGAAAAAATGCCAACTCTATGCATGATCAGGAGGAAAGAACACAACCATAGACTATTAAACGGTGCGAGAGAGAGAAAGGCGAACCCCAAACAAGAAATCACACCCCCCCTTAACTCAACTCTGCGTGAGGAAGATGAACCGGCCCTTTGCGCATCCCTACGTGAGACTGAACCCAATGGCCAAGAGAGTGGTATAGTGATGGTTCCCTTACCCACATGAAGGTGGAGAGACGGCTGGTGGAGTGAGCATGTGGCAAAGAATGACAGTATTGCCACCCTCCACTTCCAGCAATAACTGCCTCAACAACTCAGCAGAACATTAAAGTGGTGGTTGAATGAGACAAGGGAAGGTGAGCGAAACAAACAGGGTGATGACACATGGATTTTCCCCCCATGGGCTCAAGGTTTAGCATCCCCTCCCCCCTTATCCTTAGGAATCATGCCCCTTCTCAATTTTAGTTGCAGTGAACATAGCCGGTTGGGTTATTTAATTAAAATACATAGCTACATGATGCCACAATATTAATATGTTTCATATGTCTCGATATACCATTGGTGACAATTCCAATCTGAATCATAACATAACTAAATCAATGGTTGGGCCTTTGCCCTTAGCTCCTCACCATGATTATTTACAACACATGTATCATGTATATTAATGCAAATAGGGTCAAAATTGGGGATGTTACATTCCCCTCCCCCTTGAAAAGCACTCTCCTCGGTGCTTTACAAAATTTGAACAAAATGCTACACTAGTATCGCCTTAGTGTTCCGCAGAATTGAACAAAAATGGATGTGCCAACCGCATGGCATCCTCTAGCTCCCACGTAGCCTCTTCAGGTCCATAGTGCTCCCATTGCACCTTTACCTGCCCTATGGCTCGGTTCCGGAGCATTGTGACCTTCCTGTCGAGGATACGCATTGGCTCGATTCAGAACTCTCCCTCGGGTTCCACCTGAATCACATCCCAATTTATCACATGGTTAGGATCATGTACATATTTCTTAAGCAAAGAAGCATGAAAAACATTATGAGCTCTAGTACTAGCAGGCAATGCAATTTTATATGCAACATGCCCTATTCTTTCAAGCACTTCAAACGGCCCACAATATCTTGGTGACAGCTTGGCACAACTCCCAAGCTTCAAGGAGCTCTTATTTGCCCTCACTCTGAGGTACACGTGATCCCCAACACTGAACTCTATGTTCTTCCTATGCTTATATGCATAGCTTTTCTCTCTGCCATGTGCTGCTTTTAGAGTATGCTTGATCTTTACAACCTCTTGCTCCATTTCCTTGAGTAGTTTAGGTCCAAACAAAATCTTGTTCACTGGGTTATCACAAGTCACTGGTGTCCTACACCTTCTTCTGTACAAAGCTTCATATGGACTCATCCCCAAGGATGCTTGTTGTCCATTGTTGTAAGCAAACTCTACCAAGTGCAAGTAATCTTCCCACTTGGTTGGTTTGTCCATCACATACATGTGAAGCATATCTTCAAGCACATGATTAACTATCTCTGTCTTCCCATCTGTCTGAGGATGGTAGGCAATGTTGAAGTTTAGCTTTGTACCAAAATCTGCAAACAACCCCTTCCAAAAATTGGAAGTGAACTTGACATCTCTGTCATAGACTATTGCCTTCGGCAACCCATGCAATTTGAAAATATCCTTCATGAAGATCTTTGCAATATCATCCATCTTATGTATAGACTTTACCAGTATAAAATGCAATGCCCTTGTCAACTTGTCTACCACAACCATGATGGAGTCATTTTGTCTCCAAGTCATCAGCAATCCTATAATAAAATCCATGGAAATAACTTCCCATTTCCATTCCAGAACTAGCAAAGGCTGCAACAAACCTGTTGGATGTTGATGCTCAACCTTTACCTGTTAACATTTTTTGCACCTTGAAATGTACTCAGCCATGTCCTTTTTCATTCCTGGCCAAAAGTACTGCTTTCTAGCGGTAGTAATTGTCTTCTGGTATCCTGGGTGACCAGAATACGGGGCTTGATGGATTTCATCCATAACAACTCTCCTCAAATCCACTACATTCGGGATATAAATTCTTCCTTTGTAGGTGATAAGTCCATCTTCTTCCAATTTATATCCTTCATACTTTTTCTCAAGACGTTGCTGCTGCAATTTGTCTTTTACCTGTTCATACAATTCATCTCCGGCAACATGATTAATAATTTGTTGCCTCAAATCTGATTGGCAAATACTAAGAGATGCCACATGCATTTCCTGTACCTTCTTGTTGAGTGCATCAACTACCTTGTTTTCTTTTCCTTTTATGCGCTTGATTTCGAAATCAAACTCACATAAAAATTCCAGCCGTCTCACTTGCCTAGCATTCAGAGTAGGCTTATCAAACAAATACTTCAGTCCACAGTGATCTGTCCTAAGCTCAAATCTTCTACCCATCAAGTAATGTCTCCACATATTGAGAGCATGTACTATGTCATAACATATCATGTGGTTGTCCAACATAAGGACTCCTCCAAGCCCTTGTCCGCATGCATTGGTACATACCACAAAATCTTTCTCTGGGTCTGCAACTTTCAATACTAGTGCACTGGTGAGAAGATTCTTCAACCGCTGGAAGCTTTCTTCACACTTCAAACTCCATTCGAACTTTACTCCCTTCTTTTGCAAAGAAGTGATGGCATGTGCAACCTTGGAAAACCCTTCAATGAATATCCTGTAGTGTCCTGCAAGTCCCATAAAAGATCTTATATCTGTCACATTTCTTGGAGTAAGCCAATTCATAATGGCTTCGATCTTCTAAGGGTCTATTGATATACCCTCTTCTGAGATAATGTGACCCAAGTAATGAATTCTATCCCTGTAAAAGTCACACTTGCTTAGTTTTTCATACAATTGATGTTCCCTGAGCACTTGCAATGTCAATCTCAAATGCTCCTCATGTTCTTCCTCATTCTTAGAATAAATAAGAATGTCATCAAGGAAAACAAGAACAAACTTGTCCAAATACTTGCTGAAGACACTATTCATAAGGCACATAAATGTAG
The DNA here is from genome assembly GCA_001517045.1 of Pseudotsuga menziesii. Lineage (NCBI taxonomy): Eukaryota > Viridiplantae > Streptophyta > Pinopsida > Pinales > Pinaceae > Pseudotsuga > Pseudotsuga menziesii. Next base: position 278,548 of record LPNX011209854.1, on the reverse strand, counting down.
TTGGTGCATTTGTGAGGCCAAATGGTACCACTACAAACTCATAATTCCCATACCTCATCCTGAAGGTTGTCTTATGAATGTCTTCATCCTTGATCCTCACCTGATGCTAACCAAACCTCAAGTCAATCTTGGAAAATACCTTTGCTCCTCTTATTTGATCAAAGAGGTCATCAATCCTAGGCAAAGGATACTTATTCTTCACAGTAACCTTGTTCAACTGTCTGTAATCAATACATAACCTGAGTGTACCATCTTTCTTCTTCACAAACAGAACCGGTGCTCCCCAAGGAGACACACTTAGCCAAATATACTTCTTTTCCAAAAACTCTTGCAGTTGCATCTTCAACTCTAGCATCTACAGCGTACTCATCATGTAGGGTGTCTTCGACACTGGTGCTACTCCTGGCACTAGTTCAATGGTGAAATCAATGTCCCTCTTTGGAGAAAGCCCTGGAATCTCATCAGGAAACACATCCTTAAATTCCTGTAACACCTGATAGTCCTCCAACCTGGGAGTTTCATCTCCTATTGGTTCCAGGATATGAGCTACATATAACTGGAAACCTTTCCTACAGAACTTCTTCAACTGCATTGTTGAAACCTATCTTACTAAAATTACCTTCGAAATACCTTTCACAATTACTGGGTTTCCTTCTTCATCTGTGCATTCAAAATTCTTATTGTAACAGTCAAGCTTCACTCAGTGAGCTTCTAACCAATCCATTCCAATGAGAACGTCATAGGAACCAAGTGGTAGAACATTTATATCTCCACAAGTGCTCAATCCATTCATGACCAATGGACATTTCTCTACCACTTCACTGACCTTTCTCTTAGTTCCAGTGGCTAACTGAACTAACCAAGATTTCCTATGCTTTACCTTCTTAAAAGTACAAATATCCACTATTCTAGGAGTGATGTAAATGTGAGTGGAACCAGTGTCAATCAAAATAGAAATAGATTGTTCAACAATCTTACCTGCAACTTCAACCACAGTTGACTGATGATCTGCCTGGCAATCCTCTAGTGCTGCATAAATTCTAGGGACTGCCCTTGCTACTTGACCCACTATTTTTGCTTCCTACACATTGTAAGTTGGTCTTGCACTTTCATTCTCAAATGGACAATATCTGTGCAAGTGAGGTCCTTCACATTTCCAACATTTCAGTGGAACTTTATTCTGATGTGGCTCTTTAGGATTTCCACCTGTCACTCCAACTGGATTACTCGCAACTTGGGATGGCTGCTTCTGTTGATTCCTGAATCTAGAAGGTTTGAAACCTTTCCTTCTTTGGTCAAACTTCTCATTCTTCTTGTCCGTCCATGCCTTATGGTAATCAGGTTTACCTTTGCTTTGCTCATAGAAATATTTAGCCTTCCTTATCGCTTCTTCAAAAGTTATTGGTTCATAAAACTCAATACTATCTTTGTAGGTTTGAGGCAATCCACTCAGAAACCGTTGGATCTTCACTTTTTCATCTCTGATGTACCGTACATACCTCAACAATTCCAAAAATTTATTTGCATATTCATCCATGGCCTACTATCCCAATCTCATCTCATGGAACTCCTTGATCTTATCAATGTAATACCTATCAGAGAGGTATCTCTTCCTGAAATACTTCTTGAAATTTTTCCACTTCAATTTCCTTTCATTGATCTTCTTTACTTGCTTGAAGTGTTCCCACCAAATGGATGCTCATCCATTCAAACTGAATATGGAAGCTCTTTCCTTCATGTTTCCTGAATAATCCTGCACTTGAAAGTACTTATTTACCCCAAGAAGCCAAGCTTCAACTTCTTGTCCATTCTTTATTTCTCCATCAAATGTAAGAGGTTTAGCTTTCCTAAATCCATCTCGAGAGCGATCCCTATGGTGCCTTATTCTTTTCCTTTTATGAGAATATGAACTTGTATCTCCACTGGATTCTTCAGAATCAGATGATCCACTGGAAGTCCTTCTTCTTCTCCTAGTGCTGCTCTTACTGCCTTCTAGTCTTGATGTACCTCATCCAGAATCTATCTTTTATGCAATTTTGTCAAATTCTGCAATATGGTAGCATTCTACTGATGTTGCTCTTCCTGGGCTTCAACCAAGCTTCTCATGGTGGCTTCTATCTCGAACGATGTCCCCTGGAATCTCCTTCCATTAGAATCTATGTCATCATTTCCATTACAGACATTTTCTCCCATGTCATCTTCTGCTCGCTCGTAAGAATCCAGAGTATCATACCCATCATGGGTTCTCATGACTAAACCACCTCTTGCTTTACCACACTGTTCTTTCTGAGTGTTGCCCTTGGAAGTTGTCTATAATTCTGCAAATTTGTTAGTAGCAAACTGTTAGATGCATATCATTAATACAAATCAAAATTGCTTACCTTCCTCTTTTGGAAAAATCATAAAACACAATTTTGCTTAAAACACAAAATTTTTCTCTCTTTCTGTTCAGCCTTGTGACCACGGACAGTCTACTGAAATCTGCTGAAAACCTAATGAAAGATAGTTGAAAACTGCTGGAAAAAAATCACTGAGAAATTCTCTCGAAAGCCCCAACTTCCTTTGGCCCAATCGGACCTCCTCCCAACTATCTTTCCGATACTTTGGTGGTCAAAACACCTAATTCAGCGGCGGTCTGTTTGCTTGTTCCTTTCTGGTGTTTGTGTGACTAGAGCATCTAAATTTCTCCGCTGTATCGACGGGTCGCTTGTGTATTTCCTTCCGTCGTATCGGGCCTGCAATGGTCTATCATTCTGCAATGGCGGCCAACAATCTCGTTATAATTTCCGCGGACCAAATCTTTGTCGACGGTCGGAGTGGAATCCTACTATGGCATCGGACACTTATTCCTCTAAGCATTCGCAACGGCAGTTCCACAATTCCTAAATCTTCCGATCGTCGAATCTATCATTTCATCAGGCGATTGGTATCAGCGAGTTAAACCTTAATACTTCTGCAGTTTTGGCACTCCCGATCATTATCGCCCCTGTAATTATACATCGAAACTCGGAGCCATTATCCATTAAACACCTCGGCAAAGGCGAGTGGAAGACTATTGCATCGGCGGAATAGTTCACTTGGTAGCCGCAATGGAGGATGTCTACACAACTAAATCCTTCCGATGATGTTCATCGACGGTCCGATCTCCTATCATTTTCTGATGTTTTCTTCACTTACGCAAATTTTCACAATTTTTCCTTCTTGTCTTCCACCACGTTGGCTTTCGGAGCAACTATCCGTCAGGCGATTAGTCCATTAAAGAGCCGCAACGACGAACACATCATCAGCTAATTCTTACTGCTATTCATTGATGATCAATACCACTAACGTCTGCCGATCGCAAATGATTTTATTGCCTTAGAAAATTTTCAAAAACTTTCACTCCGTCGTCGCTGTCGGCAGTGCAACCAACTACCATCTTGTTTTTGCCGCCAACGTTTCGGCGCCTCAAAAAACTAATTTCCAATATTTCTTTCACCTTTTCCCCGCTGCCATATTGGCTCACCCTTCCTCTAACATTCGTCGATGGACGACGAGCACATAGAGATATTTCCCAAATTTTCTTCCACCTAGCTTCCGTCGGGTGAGCTTCAGACTAGCTCCTCCGCAGCATCAGAAGAATTTTTCACTAAGTTTTCCAATGAGCCGACCTATTTGAGACTTAGAAATTTTTTATGAATTTTCTTGTCACAATTTTCTGATCTCTGCTGGGCAGAAGACAACGTGCCTCTACTATCTGATATTTCATGGCCCGTTCAAGCCCATGCTGTAACCAGAGCTCTGATACCATTTTGTCACATCCCTGACCCTCTGACCGAGAAAGGGGATGCTACTAAACACCAAACATATGGGCATCTAGCCCCCTTGAACATTGACATACATACATATAATGATGAAGGATGATACTTAAAAGCATAAAACATATTATGAAGCATTAATAATTCATATACATAGCGGAAGCAAAACAACATGCATTCATATTCAATTCAACATTCAACATGTATATCATCATTCATCAATGGTAAATGTGATTGCAGATGCAAGTTATGCAAGAGTACTTATCTTATAGAGAACTTGTTCCACAACCAGCTACGTCACTGCAACGTTCCACCCAACCATAGGCCGTGTGCTCCTTAATCTCTCAACAACGCTACCACCCCCGAGCCGGGCATGATTCCCCAAGGAATAAGGAACTAGCAGGCTCACACATAGCCAAGGATAACAACACCACAAGGGTACACAATTCATCCGAGCCAACACAGTTGGGTTTATCAGGCAAACAACGAATCATCCAAGCCAACCAAGTTGGGTTTATCAGGCCATTTAGGAGCTGGGGAAGGCTAAATGCTAAGCTGGTGAGCTCATTGAAGAGCTACAGACACCGACACCAGAACCAGCCTGGATTCTAGAACACCCACACACACCCAACACAAGGAAACCAATCCTTTCTTTGCAACACAGTCCCTCAGACCCTGGTCTCCCTTTCAATGTTATTCAGGGGTTGTGGAGAAGAAAGCCAATTCAATAGCTTCGTTTGTGTGGTTCTCAACCCACCAGGTTTATCAAGCACCTCAGGCCCCTCATTCACCACTCCAATGCAATCCGGGGACAAGACCACTGCATGCATACAGCCAAACAGCTATTCGAGCTTTAACAGGGGAAAACCACGCCTGAGTCGTTCTTGGCCCTATCGTGGCCAAAACGACTCAATGGTAACCTACAACTGCTCCCCAAAATGTGAGAGAGAACACATCCAATAAAATGTAGGTGAACTCACAGCAATTGAACAGTGTGGGGAAAACCACGGCCTCGACTCAACAATGAAATGACAGCCAAAGTTAGTAAGCCTGAAAGTGGAAGAGTAAACATACTCTCAGCCTAGGTAGAAGGAAAACATGCAACCTACAGCAGCTAATTCACAAGGGGTAACGCAGCCAACAAAATATGGAAAACAACAGCCCACGAACAACAACAGAAAACCACAGCAATCCTTCACAGTCCGGCAATGGTGGAGGCAAAAACGCTGACTATATGCGTGATCAGGAGGAAAGAACATAACCACAGACTGGTAAATGGTACGAGAGAGAGAAAGGTGAACCCCAAACAAGAAATCACACCCCCCCTTAACTCAGCTCCATGTGAGGAAGATGAACCGGCCCCCTGCGCATCCATGCGTGAGAGTGAACCCAATGGCCAAGAGAGTGGCGTAGTGATGGTTACCTTACCCACATGAAGGTGGAGAGACGGCTGGTGGAGTGAGCGTGTGGCAAAGATTGACAGTCCTGCCACCCTCCACTTCTAGCAATAACTGCCTCAACAAATCTACAGAACATTAAAGTGGTGGTTGGATGAGACAAAGGAAGGTGATCGAAACAAACAGGGTGATGACACATGGCTTTTCCCCCCATGGGCTCAAGGTTTAGCATCCCCCCCCTTATCCTTAGGAATCATGCCCCTTCTAAATTTTTGTTGTAGTGAACATAGCTGGTTGGGTTATTTAATTAAAATGCATAGCTGCATGATGCCACAGTGTTAATATGTGCTGTATGTCCCGATATACCATTGATGACAATTCCAATTTGAATCATAACATAACTAAATCGATGGTGGGGCCTTTGCCCTTAGCTCCTCACCATGATTATTTACAACACATGTATCATGTATATTTAATGCAAACGGTGTCAAAATTGGGGATGTTACAGAATACTATATCAATCCCACCGCAGACGGAGATATATGCTGGCGAAGTACTAGCTCTACATCATCGGAATTTGCTGACACGTTAGAGAACTGGAAGAATCAGTTACACGAGGTGTCAATCAGAAAGTGTGGGCGAGTCACTCAGTCGCTGCTCTGAGTCGTGACGAAAGTCATCAAACTGTCGACTTATGAAGGACTACCTAACTTGGATGGTTTTATTAACAAATTCGAAGAGAAAGTATCAGAGCCTCAGCGACTGTTGGCTCTGGAAGAAGCGTTGAAGGCTACTCCGACAATATGGTGGGCTACACATAAGAGCTCAATAGGAGACTGAAAGATACGCTGCAGACTACTGCAAGTTGGATTTGGAGAAGTAGAATACTACCAAGGGAAGAAATATGAGGGAAGGAACGATCCCACTAGTCATCTGGTCACATGTCAAAATGCATGGGTATCGAAACCAAAGGAGGAATGGGTACATACATTCGTCCATACCTTGGACGAGATACCAAGGCAATGCTACATTTTTGCAAAAATACGAAGGGATATTACAACGTGGGGTGAATTAACTGTGACTTTCAGTCATACCTTCAATGTTGTGAATGATCATCCAAGCATACATAACACACTTCAGCACATCCGCAGTAATGTGTTGGAAGTAGTTCTAGTAGAATTGTCGACAGGAGCGCAAGAGACGCTCGTAACGTAGTTAATGATGGAATGTTACAATGTAATAGGAAAGCCTAACAATGAGAACGATCCAAGAGCTATCAACATCCCAGAATCAGAAGGAAGTCGAGATATCACAACACCTGAAATACCATCCAACAAAGTTAAACAACCGCTGGAAATACGAAAGGTCAATATTAGGACAACAGAAAACCCGAAATTCACTAATATTGTGGATTATTGGGATGAAGCAACAATGGCGAAGATCACTAACTTGCTTCATGAATTCCAAGATTTATTTCCAACAAAATTTGTTGAGATGAAAGGGATTTGAGGTGAATTAGGAGAAATTAAAAACCCTCTAAATCCATATGCGAAACAAGTCAAGCAGTGACCTTATAGATTGAACCCGCGATATAAGGAACGCGTCAAAGCTGAACTAGAACGCATGATGGATGTTGGCATTCTTGAACCGGTTGAAGAAGCAGAGTGGATCAGTTTAATGGTTGTTCAAGACAAAAAGAAAGGAGAAATCAGGATATGTGTCGACTTAACAAAGTTGAACGATGCAAGTCATCATGACCCATTCCCAACACCATTCATTGACGAAGTATTGGAAGGCATCGGAGGGCAAGAAATATACTCATTTACAGATGGATTTTCGGGTTATCACCAGATAAGAATCGCAAAGGAGGACAAGCACAATACCACTTTTGTCATAGAGTAGGTATGCTTTCAATACACGGTGATTTTGTTTGGTCTTAAAAGTACACCTATGATTTTCTCGAGCATAGTTGTCCCTGCATTTAAGGGATTCATTCATAAATTTCTAATAGTCTACATGGACGATTGGACCGTCTATGAGTTGGTAAAATACCACAGTGTGAACCTACGATTGATGTTGGAAATATGTCGACAACATCGGATCTCATTAAATTTGAATAAGTGTGTATTTTTTTCTCTGTTTGATATTTTGTTAGGACATATTGTATGCAAGGAAGGTATGTTGGTCGATCCTACCAATATCGCATTAATTGTCGACATACCCGCACCAATAACAATGAAACAACTCAGGGCGACGTTGGGTCACACGGGATATTATTAGAATTTCATAAGGGGGTACGCAACAATCACAACGTTGTTGGAGAAATTGTTGAAAAAGGATGTGAAGTTTGAATGGAACGATGAATGTCAGCGAAGTATCGATACTCTGAAGCAAAAAATGGTCACGGCACTGATATTGGTATTTTCGGATTAGACAAAGGAGTTTCATGTCCATGTCGATGCTTCATTAGTCGCACTAGGATTCATTTTGGCACATCCAGGGGAAGGAGCAATTGATCCTCCAATCACATTCACAAGTCAAAACTTATCTACTGCAGAAAGGAACTACACAAAAACAGAGAGGGAAGGATTGGCAATGGTGTATGCATTACAAAAAATCTGTCACTATCCGCTAGGAGGAAATTTCAAAATGTTTACGGATCATTCAACATTGAAGTATCTGTTCAACAAGTCTGTGTTTGTCGATGGTTGTTATTATTTAAATAATTCAATTTCAAGATAATTGTAAATCCAAGCCGGTTGAACGCAGGACCCAATAATGTGGAAAAGACAGAGACAAGAGAAGAACTGAGTAGCATCGAGGATGGCCTCCATGATACGTAGTTGTTTAAGATCAAAATGGTGGATGACAATTATGAACAAATTATTCATTCTTTTACGACATGAAAAGCACCGTAGGACTACACTACGAGCCAGAAGAATCAACTGGTCATCATAGATGCGGATTTTCAACTAATCATGGGCCATCTCTACAAAATGGGGTCAGATGAAATTCTACGTCGATATGTCCTGCCGCACTAGTGGGAGAGAATATTGGTCGACGCGCATGATGGAGTTGCAGGAGGGCATTATGGAGGACGTGCAACTGCTAGAAATATACTCTGAGTTGGTCTATGGTGGCCAACAATGCACAGTGATGCTGCAGATTATGCTAAAAGATGCGATGTCTATCAAAGAACGGGGAATTCGTCAGGACAGGATGATATGCCACTAATATCTCAGATCACACTGCAACCATTTGACAAATGGGTTCTGGATTTTGAGGGACCTATCAATCCTCCAGGAAAATGGATGGGAGCACGATACATCATCACTGCGACAGACTACTTGACACGATGGGAAAAAGAAGCACCAGTGACGGATTGTACAGTTGCGACAAGATCCAGGTTCTTATTCGACAACGTGGTCACTTGGTTTGGAGTTCCCAAAATATTAATTAGCGATCAAGGAAGTCACTTTGTCAATCGAATGATTAACGCGATGACAAAGGAATTTCAGATACAGCACAAGAAGAGTACCCCCTATCACCCACAAGAGAATGGAACAGTTGAAGCATTCAATAAGGTGTTAAGAACACTTGCTGACAAAGGTATGCAATGCGGATCGTGATGATTAGGATTTGAAAATCCATGTGATATTATGGGCCTACACAATAACATGCAAGCAATTGACAGAGCAAACACCATTTAAGCTTGTTTATGGTCAAGAAGAGGTAATGTCAATGGAGTACATTTTTCCCAGCCTATGCATAGCGACAGCGACAGGCATAAGTGATGACGGAGCAAATGAAGAGCAGTTGACGCAGTTATTACGGCTCGAGGAGGGTCGGTTCGTTGCATAATTTCACCAACAAGTGGAAAAGGATCGACATAAGGCATGGCACGACCGCCATGTGAAATAAAAGTACTTCCAGCATGGATATATGATTCTCCTATACGACAGCAAGTTCGCAAAGCACCTAGTTAAGTTACAACTACATTGGTTATGACCTTATGTGATTTATTTCATCACCGACGGAGGTGTGGCATAGTTACAGCAATTAGATGGAACGTTACTACCAAAATTAGTGAATGGAAATCAGTTAAATCCCTATAGGGATAGACAAGTGCAGCACCATGACTAATAAGCTACGTGAGAATAAAAACAAAAAAAAGGGAAAAGAAATTGCAAGGAGAAGGAAATCGCAGCAAAAAGAAGTCGACAAGAAAAAAACACAAATCGTATCAAGTAGCTAGCTTGGTGATACCCGATGAAGTGCGGTATGATCACATCGAAAAATAAATGCAATAATTAAACCCGATGGGAGACGACGCAAATGGACGAAACGCACATTTATGGAGAAATCGGACCGTTGGATCTGCAGAATCATCGACGGATTTGGTCAATCATTGAGGGATTCGGTTATGATGATTGAAATCATTTGCACGAATAGTGTCAAGGCTATAAGAATTGACATAGCAGGGCACAGTTTGAACCATTGTGACATTTGTGAGAATGAGTAAAGGCAAGTGCACGAGAGCAGTAAAGAGCAAAAGAGAGATAGACCAGTAGCGATGGTTCAAGTCATTTCGAGCGGTAGCACACAGGGATCACCGATCAAGAGCATGTCGATTGAAGAAGAGAGGCTAGAATTCCAGGATGGATTGCCACGAATTCCAAAGACAAAGAGAGGCACAAATTTCCCAAAGTCTCTACAACGAAGTATCAAGTCAACCCGAAGTGCAACCAGGGCCGCAGAAGCAGAATTCGACCCATCAACGACGAGCGAAGAGGAATCTACAGCAAGGAAAGGGTCAACAATTGATGACATTCCAGGCTATGTGCCACCACAGAAGGCAGACGCACGACTAGTTTGTATCAACAAGAACCAGAGATTTAGCATCAAGATTCCAGAAATGTCGAAAGGGGTGCATGTTACCATGAAAATTGTGTTGTGACTGCAGAAGCTGCAGTATAGTGATCACGACATTCTGGCGTATCCAGAATGCATCGAACAACCTTATGAAAAACAAATGCATGATGAAGGAGATCTGGTCACTAAAGCACTGTAATAGTGGGCATTGGGGTTACAGTGGTCTGGGTTGTTGGCCATCACCCACATGCCACATTTTGGACGTGGGGAAAAAGTTAATGCGTGTGTGAAGCAGTTGTTAGCATGCTTCCACGGAGGGTATCTTTGGTTGGCTATGAAAGTTCCTATCGCGGTCAACCTGATCTCGCCGATCATCGAACTTCCCAAGGAAGCCATAGATCCATCGCATTATTTCAAAGGAAAAGACAACGACAAAAGGTTGGTCGTGAAGCTAAAGAAGAAATATGGCGTTGTTCGGGACAAGAGGGCATGTCATTAAAACTATCAATGACAAGGCAGTATGAGTCGCAACGAAGCTGCTAGCTGTAAAAATCATGTGGAAAAACTTATTGAACCAATGCACGTCGGGAGTGATTTCATGTGCGAAGCAGTGCACAGGGTGTTCAGATGAACTGGTCCCTATTTTTGTTCAACCAACTGATGGAGGACGCCATATTGGCGCAGGAAGGAAGAAGGCCATTTACTTATTCATGGATTCTTATATTAATCACTCTTGTGGGTTGGATGCAACCCAATTTTTACCGGGGGATGGAAGTCGAAGAAGTCAGCACATGCAAGGGAGCATGGTATCAAAACCTATCGACACTTGAAAATAAGGAGCGACTAATTGATTGCAACTTCCAATTCTACTTGTACCTGGATGGACTCTAAGAAGCGGCAAGTAAGGTCTCGCGCCTCACAGAGGAGGTCACGACAAAGTTCAAATAGGTGGCATGATTCGCAATGGGGCCACATGTGATCCACATCTAGGAAAGGCATGACATAGAGCACTAGTGGTTAGCGACGCCCTACAAGATGAAAGTCGGTGAAATAGATTCCATTATTGATGCATGGTCGATAGAATGGAAGGTTCTAGTCAGTATCAACAAGTTGTTGGATATGGAAGCGGGATCCCCACCAATCATTCCAGTTGAGCAAGAGAAATAGAAAGCGAAGGACTATGAGGAGGAGTCACAAGCACAATCATTTGTGAGTCCGACAGATTCATAGTTGGAGAGGCAACAAGAAGAAGGGAGGACGAAGAGAATACCCAAACAAGGAGAAGGAAGTAACACACCAAAGATTGCAGAAGGTTAGGTAAGTTGGATACTGGTCACGATGACTACAAAAATTCAAGGGGTTGTTGCAATCCTTGACTAATGTTGTCCTAGAAAAGCTACCATAGACCAATTTTCTACAAAGAGCAGCGGAGATACGTATTGGCAAGAGAGTGTGGCTTGTACGGATTCCACCGCATGGACTAAAAACATGAAGTAAATATCTTGATGCGACCATGCAGCAATCTGACTTGATTAGCCTCGACTTTAATGAGCTACTGATGTTGACGCTAGCATGACTACAGAAGGCAGTGAGTCAAGAAATCACATACCGCAAAGCAGTGGTGCAAGATCAATTCGTCAAGTCGGGGGAAGAGATATCACAAGCAGAAGTAGAAATGGAGCGAGTGAAAAGAGCACAAGAGATGGTGGTAAGTGAAAAGACCAAGGTGATCGATGACAAGAAGTGACTGGAGAAGGCCATGTCATCCGCATGTGAAGAAATTTCAGACATCACAACAGAGAGGTTTGTAGAGGCGAAGGTATTGCGACTAGGAGAAAGAGTCATTGATTTTAAGAAGGAGAATGTGGAGTTGCAAGCATTCGAAGTACCAAGTACACCACCCAAGCACGTAGTAGAGCGCAGAAGCAAGATAGAGGTGAAATCACAGCTAGAAGAGCTAGAGAAAGCAACCAACTCCATTGTCGAAGCAACAACACAGTTTTGGATGAGAGTAGCTCAGAACGACCAGCTACAGCAATTAGGCACGTAACTCCATGAGGCGAAGGAACAGCTGACCAAGATGAGGGGATCACTAGCAACGATGCCCCCAATTGTGTAGGTGACCAAGGAGGCTGAGTTGAAATCACCATAGCAACAAGTCAGCAAGGCACGATAAATACATCAGCAAAGGATTGTTCAGTTAGACCAATTCTAGGAGGATGCAAAGCAAATGGAACTTAAAGCTATGGAGAGACTTGCAACCACCCAGGAGGCACGGACTAAAGTGTCACAGGTACCTAAAGAGCACCCAACAGAGCAAGAGGTCAAAGAATGCACAACACTGAGCACAAAGGTCAAAGAAGAGGTTGAACAGATGCGCACAGAACATGATAGCTTCAAGGCCAAACTGAACGCACCATCTATTTCTAGCTGATGTGGCTCGAGGACGAGCCACAAGTTTGTGTTGGGGGGTTGTTGGAAAGGGGATCAAGTGCGCAAGGTGCGACGAAGAAGATATCGACAAGTGGAAAATTAAAACTGTGTAGGAAAAAGATACTAACAACTGTGGTCGGCTTGGTCGAATTAGTTAGAATATTTGGTCCAAGTCAGTTAGAGATTCGTCCTATGTGGACCTTTTTTGTAACGGCATAAGCCTATAAATAGATTTAGAAGTAGGATATAAAGGATATCGAAGGCATTTGGCATCATATGTTTTGTGATCTGCGGATGAATGTGTTTTGGTCTGACGCTTTCGACCAAGGGATGTAATGTGATTTTCAAATCTAATATAAGACGAAACTTGATGATGGAATTCTTGTATTCTTTTGTGTTGAATCTGCAATGTTGTGATCGATAATCTTCCTGTCTCATTTGAAGGATGCGAAGTCTTATGGTGATTACTGGGTTAATAAATATCGATGTCTTCATTAAAGTTGTGTTGTTTTGATTTTGAATGTTGATGATGATAAGTAAATGTTGTGATTGATGCACTTAAACCCTGGATCTATGAATGAAACTGTGATAGAATACAAACAATGCGTAAGTCCTCTTCCTTTTGTGGAAACGTGGTTCCTATATCCCTCCCTCAATCATATCGGGTGATACTGCATCTGCTTTGCAGATGATGTTGGATAAGGTAAAACCTATCCAGGCTAGTGTTTAGGGAGATTCCATCGAAGGGTGTTGACAGATCTGTGGGTGAACCCCTATCGAATGGCTTTGTGTCAACATGATCCAATTCCAATTATATGTGACAATACAAGTGCCATCAGTGTCTCCAAGAGTCCATTTATGTACTCCAATACCAAGCATATTCCTATCAAGTTTCACTTTCTTCGAGAGCAAGTCACACATAAAAATATCAAGTTGGAATATATTAGGACAAAAGAACATATTGCATGCATTTTTACAAAGCCTCTCCCAAGAGAGACCTTTGAGTATCTCTGAGAAAAATTGGTAATTATACTATCTCCTAATTAAATTGATCCATCTTCAATAACACAATGGTATGACAGGAGGAGAAGTAATATTACAAGAACCCTTTTCCATTGATTCCAAAGGGGGAGAAAAAGTTGAGCAAGGAGGATTTTTGTGAACAAAAGGATCCCATTCTAAGGGGGAACTTTGAAGTTGTCATCAATGAAAAAGGGGGATATTGTTTACTAAATTATCATTGATGCCAACAGGAGTGTCTTGGTGCCCCTTGAGGAGCCCCTAAGGGATAGAATTTTGTCAAGTGATTATCAATGTCAAAGGAGACTTTTTTAATTTGTCCAATCCCAAGTATGAATCCCTTGGAGCCCTTGGGACAATGGAAAAATCCATGTATACCCTTCATTGTGTTTAAGTTTCCCTAAGTTATTTCTATGGTTCCCCAGGTCCACAACCTTTTCCCTAGTACCCTAGAAAGTGTCCTTGGCAGGTTGAAAAAGTTGAAGAACTTCAAAGAGGCCAAATGACCCATTATGTGGTAATTTGTGTTTTGATGATATCATAGTCCCTAGAAAAAGTCCTTGAACCCACACAACATATGCCCTAGTACCCTAGAAAGTGTCATTGGTGGGTTGAAGAAGTTGTAGAAATTCAAAAAGGCCAAATGACCCATTATGTGTTCATTTGTGTTTTAATGAGGTCATGGTACCCTTGGAGATGATCATTTGTTAATTGGGGTCCCACACACATAATGTTGATGGTCATACATGTCATGGTTGAATCCCTTGTGATGTGGAGCACACCCTTGTTTGTGGTGACTATGATGGCTTAACATCAAACCCTAAACTTATAACAAGTAACAAGACCACTAACAAAAGAAATAATATATTAATAAATGACTTACCTTTGAACCATTATGTCTCCTTTGAAAGGATAAGGTCGGCCTCAATCAGTTGAAGTATTAAAACAAAAATAAAATTAATAAAATCTTTATTTTACCTCCCCTTGTTAAGGTTGACCCCATTAAGAGATTGAGTTTTAAAACAATTTTAAAAATTAATAAAAACCTTCATGAAGTCGGCCCTATCTCTCTCAATGCCTAGTTTGTGTATTTATACACAAAAGTTTTCCATAACTTCAATTACCAACGAAGATCATAACTTGTAGAGTGACTGAGGTAGCCTACACTCGGTTTTTCACAAAGATATATTTTCAGGGTTGAAATAGTCTGAGTTTGAACAGTACAATTTTTTCTTGGCTACTCAACAATTGTTTGGTTGGTTTTCACTGCTTGCTTTGTATCACAGGCCCTTCTTAATGACATAGCTGAGCTTTCACCGCTTTGAAATTTCTCATACAATCCCAAATTTTTTAAGTGTCCTCAGTCTCGAATTTGAGGCCATCTACAATAAAGACACGATCTTGAATTGACTCTTTCTCAGCATGTAAACAGTCTCCATTTTTTACATCATCCACAACATATAAACAGTTTGAATTTGCATGCTTGAACAGTCTAAGTTTTTGGGTGCTTCATAAATATTTGGTTGATGATTATTGTTGCATAGGATCGAGCCCTTTATAGTTGATATCTTATGGGTTTTTATCCTCATCCAAATAGTGTCAAGCCCTAGTTTCAAGTCTGCAAAAATACATAGTCAAAAGGTCATCCACAGCCTCGAATTTAAGCAATGGTTAATGTCATATTCAATTCCAATGTTGATCTTGTTTGGAGTCTTCTACAACAAACATACACAACCCAAGTATAAGATACTAGCATGCACTACTAGTGGAAGGTAATATCATTGTATACTCTATGATGATGCATACTATGATGATGATATGATGATGTTGATGCATACTTGTTGACACTATATGATGATGATGCATATACGGTGCATATTCTATGATGATGATGTATACTTTCTGATGATTCATATCCTATGAGGATGATGCATACTTGACGATACACTATGACGATGCATACTTTATGAAAGCAAAGTAGAACTACTTAAACAGTGATTGTGTATTATGAGGTGTACAATGATGTACATGAACAGTGTGTAGCAGTGAAATGACTTATCAGTATACAGTGATGACTTGGCAATGATAAGAGAGCATAGGTTATCAGCAGCAAGTTTAGTGATTGGTTTTGACAGGTCCACAAGTTCAGTCTTCTTCTTCTTCAGGACAGTAGGGTGGTGCTAGGGCTCACAATCATGTGAGTTAAGTTGTTGTAGCAGCTTGTCAGGTGCAGCTGACGAAGCCTAAGGGATTGTAGCTCCTTCTAGTTGTAGCTGGAAAAGTTGCATTGAATTTTTTTACCAATTGATGTTGAGTCAAATTTATTGTTTACAAAGGATTCTGTGGTTTCACCCCCGGGACATGGGTTTCCACGTCGAAATATTGTGTACTATGCATTTTGTTATTTTCATGTACATTAATGATATGCTATGATTGGTGATTAGCAGCTTGCTCTTGATTTAAAAATTTATAATTGTGCAAATACTGATTCACCCCCCTCTCAGTGTTTCAACACTTTTCCACCATTCCATCATAACCAAGACCTTTATTATCTTCTAGAGACCTATGACTGTTAATATCTCATCCAAGATTGTTGTGTTGTTGTTGAACTTCAATTTAGTTTTTGGGTCAAAACACATATCGACCCTTCTTGGATTTGCGCAATCTGATATTTCATGTTTGAACCGTCTTTGACTTTCCAAATATTGATTTTCTCTTCTTCCATCAACCATTAAGGAATTTTTCGATCTGTATTGCCTCCTAGGTGCCATATCTCTATATTCATCTAGAACTCTTATCTTCAATCGTTAACTCTATGAATGATAATCTTAGCAAATATATGATTGTGTTTGAGACTTCATTTGTTTATATGAGAAGTTTTGGTAACTATCATAAATTTCTTCCATTCTACATAGATTTTACTTGATTTGGCCCATTCTCAAAAACAGAAATATTGCAATTTTTTGGATCTTATTTAAATTCAATTAACCTTACATCCCGCCAATTAATGAGATCATGTCTTAATTGACCATTACTACGGTCACTAATTTATCTTTCATTAATTATTTTCGCCTGACACGGTTTTTCTCTCAGCATATAACCTTCTTTATGCGATAGATCGTATTCTCTATAGCTTATTCTGACATTCGAGTGGGAAGATATTGGTCCGTCGAGTTTACATCCCTTTTTAATGTAGAGAACTCAATTGATTTCCAAAAAAATTTCCAATATATGCACATAGAATCAGTTCATTGCATGTTTATGCTAACTTCTTTTTCCATGCCCTTCTACATTTCTATTTTCTTGGTTTGCAGAAGTGTCCATTCTTTCATATAGAATGGATTGAGATCCTCCTTTTAATATTTCTTGTTTTTCCCTCCAACATTTATTGGACGTTCTTGAATTTCCACAGTTCTGAGCTTTATGACCAAATTTATTGCAAGAAAAACAATGACCAAGAAAAGTTTTGTACCTAAATGTTTTGAACAGTTTCCTTGGTGGCACAATATCTTTGGACTTTATCCTTGGGTTTTCAAAGTTACTTCCATGGTTCATACTTCTTTCCTCATCTCCCTTTTAGAGAGACACTTCCTCTTTTTTTGTGCATAACTTGCTTACCTCAACATTGAACCCTAGGCGAATTTTGTTGAATCGTGATCTTTGTTTACTAAGAATCTCTTCCAGGACTTCGGTGCTTTTTCTGAATCTCTTTTGTCATTAGTTGTGTCTGTAGTTTCTCAACTCCTTGTTCTTTTTGCAGTAATTCAGTCATGTATTCATCAATTGTTTTTGCATTCTCAAGGTTTTCCTCTTTCAAGGAAACAATCTCAAGTTATGCTTTTTGAGAACTATTAACCCTTGCTTCAAGCTACTATGTTAGGTGCTTCTTAGTTTCCTTTATTTGACTATTCAAATTATCTTTTACTTCAATCCTTAAATTATAGATCATTTCATTTTCTTCCCGGAGATGAATCTGTCGCAAACTTACCATCTTGTTGGCATCTTCAAGTTGTTCTTGATATTTTTTAAGTTGACCTCTTAGAGATAAAAATTCTTCTTCTGATCTTGCACTTATTTCTTCTCTTTCCTTCTGCAAGAATTTAATTACTTTTTATTACTTCTGATTTTTTGCTGCCAATTTTTTTAGTTCATCCTCTATTGAAACAATTATGAGTTCCTTAGTTTGAATAGTTTCGTCCATCTCCTGTATTTGACTGGTGAAGTATGTTGCCATTATCTTGGACTCTTTTTCTTTATTTCTTTGAGTGTTCATCACTTTAGTCACAATCCTTTTAACTTATTCTATAGTCCTTCGTTGAGTGTATATGACACATCTCGCTTTTTCGATAGAGAGATTTTCAATGATTCTATTTTCACAAGATATAGGTGTCTTTTCTTGAAAATATATTTCCTTTCCACCCATGTCTGTGCAGTGATGTACCTTCCAGTGGATTAGACTGATTCGAAGGAACCCGCTCTGATCCTGATTGTTGAATTCTTATTTATACTGAGAGGGGGCGTGTATCAGTATAAATCGCAGATTACACAATTTTCACTTAACAAATTANTATATATATATATATATATTGATTACATGGATATGAGACACCTATTTCCAAAATGTGAGCACCGACTTGATTGCAAGCACCAACTCATAGACTACAGGCACCAACCTGTAAGGACTTCTATCTACTATGCAAGCACCAACTTGTTGATTTCGGGCATCGACCTGAATGGATACCAGTTCTATTTGCACAAGCTCCAACTTCTTGTAGTCAGGCACCAACCCGATTGAAGACTCCAATCGCCTCCTCTTATTCTTCAGCACCGACTGAATGGAAGCACCAACTCCCTTATTTGTATTCTCCAGTACCAACTAGAAGATAGCTACAATTCTCTTTCCTTGTATTTTCCAGCACCAACTGGAAGGAAGCTGCAACTCCCTTGCCATTTTTTACCACCCTGAAATAAATAAATTTGTAAAGAACTGCGATCTGCGTTTGTGTCCTCTGAAATTCGTCTCAATGATATGCGATCTATGACCATGAAACAGTAAAAAGTTGTTTCTTACGGCAAGACCCAATGTAAATAAAATAAATAATCCATGTATGGATAGTAAAATATATTTGAAAAGATAAGATAAGCGATTTTGCATTTCATAATGTTTGGACTTTTATAAGCCCCTTTGTATCTTTTCACGTAAAAACATGACTCGAGACTTTAAATTAATTATTAATTGTGTATTATTAACAATTAATATTAATAATATTAATATTCATTGTTATATTATTATTATAATATATATATTGTCTTCTCCTTAGAGAAGCTTTGTCCTCAAAGCTTAGAGAAGACAAAGCTTACATCTAGTTTTTTCTTGAACCATCATCTCTATATCCTCTATTCTAGTATTTGCAACACTTGATGAAATGAGACGATACAAGTTACGAATTCCAAAGAAGAAATGTCGCATCGTCGTTGTTGTGATCCATCCAAGATCTATCTTCCTCAGAGCTATTTGATGGCTTTTTGGGGTGGTTCTTCTCGTTTGTTGTTTAGTGTGTTGATTTGATGTTCTTGTTTGTCTCATAACATAACTCTTGTGCATTTTCATTTTCACCCTATCGTTGGTCAAAATGACGTTTATAATTAGGGTGTCAATAATGGGTTTTTGTTGTTTGTTTTTCTGTTGGATTGGCATCCTTTTGAACTATGATGAAGACTGAATTTGTGTTTATTTTTTCTTTCTCAACTTGAATTTGTTTTCTGGAAAGTCTAGTTGCTTCCTTCTGGATTTGTGTTACTTTATTCTCCAGTAAATTGTTATTAATCTGAATCTTCTTGAACTTGACATCTTGCGACTTTTTGTCCTCTATTAACTTTTCGATTCGTTCCTCTATTTCTTGATTAAGATTTCTTAGGTGTTGGTTTTCTTCCTCCTTTTCTAATATTCTTCCTTCGAGGTCTTCATTGGAAAGTTCCGTCTTCTGACTATGTTTCAGCTTCTTGATTTTCGTAAGTAATGTCTCGTTATGAATTCTTAGTCGAAATAGTTATTCAGTATTACTTGCTAAATTGTCATTGATTTTCTTAATTCACAGCCTGTGCGCCTTTTTAGTGTCATCATACTTCTGCTGGAGTTTTTCCTTGTGTTGTTAATGTTGACATATCTATGATTCTTGATTTTTTAGCTTCCTCTGGATTTGCTTCAAATCCACATCCTTGTCCATGACGAGTTTTTTTAAACGCATTATGTCTTCTTCTAAATCGTTATCAATTCTATATGGTTGTCCTTCGATATCTTCGAACTTTTTGATTTTTCCTTTAAGGTCTTGATTGTGTTTTTTTAATTGGATATTTCTTCATTCTTAGATGACAACAGTTTCTCGGTATCTTCGTTAGTTTTTTCAAGTTTTGTATTGTGGTTTTTTGAGCAAAGATTCTCTTGTTTTATCAACTTATGAAGAATGATTTGCTTACTCATCTCAAATTGTAGATTTTTATTGCTTTCTTTGTAATATCCTAATTTGCTTTCTAGTTTTTGTGATTGTGACTATGAGTCTTTGATCGACTTTCATAATAAAATATTTTACCACATCTTGGGCAATTCTCATTCTTAAAAACTATCGGATATTGGAATTCCATTTCGCAATAGAGAACATGCAATCCAAAATTTAGATCTATATATGGAATTCATAATTTCTTCAATATATATACAATGCTTCAATATCTTCCAATACTTGATTTCGGTTTTTTTATTACTAATATATTCCTTTGACTTGGATTTTTTTCTTAATAATCTCCTTTTTTTTTTTCTTTTTAATAATTGTCAAATAATAATTACTATTATTAAAAATTATATATATATATATATATATATATATATATATATTATGGAGGGGTAAGGATAAGGCTTTGAAATAATAATATGATTATTATTATTTATAATTGATAAGGTCTCGATAAAAGTTCAAAAACAATATTATATAATATTATTTTTTGAATAAAAAACAATTTATTGTTGTAGGGTTTTGTGGAAGATGAGGAAGACGGTGGATGCAACAACGAAGAGATACAAGTGCGATGAAGGAGATGGAAGATGGGGGCAGTGATGGAGAGAATGGGAGGTAGGGGCCCACAAAGAGAATGGCGAGTTGAGAGTTGGTGATAGGGGACAAGCCAAGGTGGGAAAAGAGGGAGCGCAGGGAGTGAGTAGGAGGGGAAGTCGTGAAGGTGGAAAGCAACGGGAGCAGGCGCGTAGGGATGAGAAAACGAGGAGCGCAAGCAAGCAGGTGGAGGGAGCTGGGTAGGATGGAAGAGTAAGGAGGGAGTTGCGTGGAGCAGCAAGCAGGAAAATGGCAGAAGCAAGCGCGCGGATGGTAGGGATGGTGTGAGCTTGGAGGAAGGAAGATAGAGGGCAGTGGCAGAAGGTTGTGTGGAGCAGGGAGAACTAGCCATGTGGGGGATGAGTAACGAGGTGCGAAGGCTGGGAGGTGGGGGTCGCAACACGATGGGGAGTTGTTAATGATGGACGAGGTCGCGAAACCATGGGATGAACACTGAATTGCAGCACAGGTGAGAAGCAAGGGGTGCAGTGAAAATGGAAGGGAGTTGCTAACGATGGAGGGGGTCACGTGATGGTGGGAAGAACATTGAATTGCAGCATGGGTGAGCAGTGAGGGGTGCAGTGAAGATGGAAGGGAGTAGCATCGTGTTGGGGAAGGGAAAAGAGGATTCAAGGTGGAGGTTACAACGATGGGAGCTGCATGCTGCAGGCGGATGGTGGAGGATTAGGGTTCACGTGAAGCAGGGAAGAGGGGATACAAGACAAGTACGTGAAAGAGGAAGTAGAGTGGCAGCTGAGGGAGGTATTGGTTAAGGTCAAAAACCTCATAAAAGAACTCAAAGAAACTCTAAAAATGCTTAGACACGGTCTGAAATTTTTAGCCAAGACTCGAAGAAACTCTGAAAATGCTGAGACAATCTTAGCCCAGAGCCGAACCAAAAACCCAGCTTTGATACCACTGAAATAGTAAAAATTATGTTTCTTATGGGAAGATCCAATGTAAATAAAATAAATAATCCATGTCTGAATAATAGAATATATTTGATAACATAAGTGATTTTACATTTCATAATGTTTAGACTTTTATAAGCCCCTTTGTATCTTTTCAAGTAAAACATGTCTCTATACTTTAAATTAATTATTAATTCTGTATTATTAACAATTAATATTAATATTAATTGTTATATTATTATTATTATTATTATTATTATTATAGACCGCGTCTCTTGCAATATTAACAATTTGGGACTTCTGCAATTTGTGATATTATGTGCACTGAACTTTGTCACTTCTACAATCTATGATGTGTGTCTTTTGCAATTGGTATATCAATGCTTAACACTTCTGCGATTAGCGCCATTCCCTATGTATTCTCTTCGTACATCCTACTATAGGGCATCCTTCTAATTTATGCACAGTCTATTGTTTATCTTCATTGATTTTGCGCAATCTGACTCTCTATTGTATAAACTTCTTCTATATTATCAAGTCGTTGATACCCCGGAATTAGAACCTTGCCAAATCAAAAATATCACATCCACTTCATCTTAGAGCTTACATCAATACTTCTGTCTTGCTTATTTATACTCTTCTTGCTCAAGAGATATGTCCACAAGTTTGGATTCATTTCACTCGATGACGCCCAAACTCTTTTACTTCTTGATCAAGCTAGCCACTCATTCCATCTTTTGTCGACAAAAACCTTATTGGTAATTCAACCTCATGGAGGTTTGTGCACTTAATTCCACTGAATTGGTGGTATATGTGCATATGAGTCCCATGTCTTGGTGGGATTTGCGCACTTCCTACACTTTCACACTTCGTCTCTATATACTTCAAGCTGACTTTGCCTATATAGAGAGGCACCATCTGATGGATCTTACATACTACTGAGACTTGCATATACTTTTATATATTTCTTCAAACTGGTTTATTATTCAACATCATCAATTGTAACAAGCTCCAATATTTTATGCTTCTTGACATTTATCAACATTTTTCTTGTTTGACATCATGCTTGTTTCTTGTTTGACATCAATGACAACACCAAAATCCAACAGTGAGTTATCTCTCATCCTCCTTTAGACTCAAACATGTTTTTGTAAAAGCAAATCTAAGTATGTTCATTATACTCTATGCACCAACTTCAACATATTATCTCCTTGCAAAATATTGATGGCAACTCACCTTATGCTACTACTATCAATGATGTTGTGCTTGAGGATATGGCTCACATAGGTGATTCCTTGAGAATAGGAAGGGTACACTCGTCTTCATGGTGCATGCCCATAGTACATACAAATCAGCATCACTATTTCCCTTAGAAACTATTTAACTAGCAAGAAAATTGCCACTTCTCATAAGGCCAAAACATAGTATGCAAAATATGGCATACTATGATCAAGTTTGTGGACATAGTATCCTTCTCGGATTTGGAGATACCCCTCTAACCATTGTTGCAATGCTCCAAAACCCTTCATGACATCTTAGGTGAAAACCCCATGCAAAGAGGGGTGTAGCAGTTGGCTCCAACTATGGCACATGTGTCTCCAACTATGGCACATGTGTTTGATCTTGAAAATGACAGCATGTGAAAACCCCAAAATTTCTGCATATACTTGTTAGCTTTGACAATAAAAAACAAAACCAAAACACTACATCACACAATCTTGTTTAAAAAGCACATCAATCTATTCTTAATGTTCATCATTGAGCTTAGTCATTTCCTACCTACCTATAGGAATCAAGTGAAACATATAACCAATGAAGCCACCTTAGCATAACATCAATGCCAGGGCTTCTTCCCTCGTCTTTGGTAATGAACCAAAACAAAATCACATCAATGATGAGCTCAACGGATGTCTTTATCTTCATGGATTTGGGGCTAGAACAATACATAAAAGCTATGTTACCAGGAAACGTGGGTACGGGTACGGGTACGGGTACGGCACTTTTTGAAACATGGTACTTCGGTACGTCGAGGGTACTATATATATATATATATATTAAAAATAAAACTGAAACATGTCACAATCACATGACACACATGATACATCATGAGCCCTCAGCCAACTATCTTTGGAAAAGATTCACATATTTCTCTATTTTATAGAAGTATCAGGAAATGTATTTCAAGGCATTTTAATAACTTCTCAAAAATGTTTTATGTCAATATAATTTCAAGAAAGAGTCAAAGAGAAAAAGGCCTAAGTTTAGTTTTGATGTTCCTACCAACGGCGAGACCCCAAATGTGATTTGGAAATAGCCATGCCAAAAACACTAAATTTTACTGGTGACCTTTTTTTATTCTTTTTGTTTTCAGTACTTTCACATTATATTGCAAAGGACCGCTTGGAGCAAGTACAACATTATTACATGGTATCATTTGGTGCAGCAACAAAGTGGATACATAACTGTTAGTAGCAGCGCAGGCACAGTAGATGTCATCCTCAATAATAAAAGGCATCAGTAGATGTCAAACGAAACAACTTTAACAAAGACGACCAAGATATGTACATCCCGTTTTGAAAAAGGTGCAAGTCAACAAAACAATGTGAATAAGAATAATAATTAATTATAATCATTGATTTTTAAAGCAAAAAAAAATATCTACAGTTGCAGCTGCTAACAGCAGTGACCAGAGTGGACGATAGACCTAACAACCGTTAAGTTTAAAATTATACACAGTAGAGCTAATACGTTTTTAGTACTTGGCAACAATAGGCCAGAGAGCTTTGACTCCAATATAGTAAGCGGTACCCACCCAGAAAACATTAGCAATAATGCCATAACCAAAAGAAATGTGGCTCCATCGAAGGGAGAACCCAGATTACTGCATATCCCCTGCAATTATTTATATAGAACAAACTACGCAGATTTATATGTAAGAAAATGGATCCAAGAACAGTGTATGCATCCATGCACTAAAGTTCATGGATAGCATTCGAATGTTCAACAGATGAACAGAGGCAAATTCTCAGATAAAATAAACAAAGTAATTTCACAAGGTATAATCAGTAGACCTCAACTCAACAGATCTTTAATGGATATGTGGCTAAAAGACTCTTGTGCCATCTGTTAAAACTTGTGAAGAGTCTTTGTTATCCATCCGGCCCACAATTTAGGAATTTTTTATAAAATTTGGAAATTCCCGTACCCCAGGCGTACCCAAAATCGGGGTACGCCGTACCATTTCCTGAAAACGTACCCTAAAATTTTTTACGGAGTACCCGGTACGTCATTAATGCTCACGGTACGTGAGGGTACGTCTAGGTACGTACCATTGCCGTACCCAAGTACCCGGTACCGGTACGTGTACCCGACCCCTCGGTACGCATACCCATGCAACACAGCATAAAAGCAAAGATATCTTCAAACCCTTCCCAATAAGAAGAGCCCCTTCTATCCAAGCTTAGATAGGACTTTTCAAAACCTATTTGTTGCCACAAATCACCTTCAATATCAGCAGGGAAACTCACATTAGGAAACTGGAAAAATTATGTGGTATAACAGATGTATCATGAAAAACCCACCCAATAGAAAGTGAATTCCATCATTCAAACCAAGTACCAATCTGTTGACATGAGAGTGCAAGCATGGCTGGTGTAGAACTACCTCAAAATCCTACTGCAAAGAGTCATTTCCAATCACCAAAACCCTTAGAACATGACAAGGTGCAAAACTCATTTCCAAAGGATGCAATATCAATGTCCAAGGAGGA
The DNA here is from genome assembly GCA_001517045.1 of Pseudotsuga menziesii. Taxonomy (NCBI): domain Eukaryota; kingdom Viridiplantae; phylum Streptophyta; class Pinopsida; order Pinales; family Pinaceae; genus Pseudotsuga; species Pseudotsuga menziesii. Next base: position 253,246 of record LPNX011209854.1, on the reverse strand, counting down.
GAACACTTCTGGCCCAAATTTGCACAGGGAAGCTCCTCAAACGGCCTACAACATCATCCCGAATGGATACGCAACTGAAAATAATCATGAAAATGCTCATCAAAGTCTTCAAAATTTACACTTCCCTCATTAGAAGAGTCGTAAATAGGATCCCCAACAAAAAGTCAATAATCCACATCCATATTATGATCATCGTGAGAAATATGTACATCACTATCATCCTGTCCATGGCAAGCAAAGAGATCCTCAACAATGTCATCATATGAGGGTTTTTCTTCAAGATTTATCCTCTCAATACCATCATCAAATATCAAACTAAATTCAAAAATTTGAGAAGGGGAAGATAGCGTGACCAAATCCTCATCCATATGAGGACAACAAATAGGTATACCAATGTGTTCATTGACAAAGAATCATCATAGGCTTCCAAAGGGGGATCAAATGGTGTTGGAGGGACCCTTTGAGGCCTTTAATTGTCATCATTAACCTATGTATGTAATTTAACTACATAAGCAGTTGGAGCAGGTGCAACTGCTCCAACCACATCCACGATGTACAAATACTATATTCAAGATGAATGCCAATCGACCGAACATTATTTTCCTATAATTGTTCTTCTTGATAGTTTGTTGTATCTGCTTATAATATTCTTTGCTTGGATTTGTGTTGAACCTGCACATTCAACATCATGTCGTCGTTGTTGTACTCTTTTGGCTGGGTGAAAGCAGCAGCAAAAGAGTGGTTCAAACCTAAAGGACTGTGAGGATGTAAAGGAACCTGCAAGAAAGAATAAAGATTGCTTGCACAGAAAGTCTCTATGAGGAAGAAATAATGCCTGTGTTTGTGGCGTGAAGGATATTTGACCAGTTATTTGGCTATCAACGTAAAGCTATTCAACCAGAAAAAATAAGGTCGCGGTCACTGCTACTCTCATGTTAGCACGTTGTAAGTAAAGACATGTGATAGTCTGTGCACTTTGTTATTTCTTTAAAGTATAGGCAATGCTTGTGTTTGTGGCGTGAAGGATAGTTGACCAGTTATTAGGCTATCGACCTAAAGCTATTCAACCAGAAAAAATGAGGTCGTGATCACTGCTACTCTCATGTTAGCACGTTGTAAGTAAAGACATGTGATAGTCTGTGCACTTTATTATTTCTGAAAAGTATAGGCAACCTCCAGTAAAAGAATTGATGTTATATAAAGTCGTCTACATCTAGAATTATTTTCGGCCAAACCAACTACTCGAAGAGTCTGGTTTTTATTTGGTCAAAATAAAGATCATAAGTTAAATTTGTTTTAAGTTTCAAGTATAAAAATATTGATGCGTTACACCGTGGGAAAATCAAATTTAACGTTATTGCTTATACAATTTATATCTACCATCAACATGAAATACAATAAGGATTTGAAGTAGTATGGGAATGATCTTTGTTTGACTGCCCAACGATTAATGATATATGTGGTGTTGTTGCTGCTCAAATTCGCAAAGCTTTATATTATTATGCAATGAACATGTCTGGGTGTTGATCAATAGTCTATTGATAAAAAGCACCAAGTCGATCAATCGTGTGCCAAACTAACGGCCTCTCGGGTATGTGGGTATTTATCATGGTTGGTCAGCAAGAGCAACAAACCTACTATTAACAATGTTTCTTTATTCACTTGACCGACTCACTTGGCCATCAATCGAAAAGTCGTCGACCGACCATAGAAGTTTCAGCGACCATCGACTGCCAAGACACTATCAGTCGACCAGTTTCAACCAGCATACCAACGATCTAGCAGCCAAGTTCACAATTGATCCAATCAACTGCGCACAATGGAGATTATCGACTGCTTTCATTAATGAATGCAAGAAGATGCCGGTCACCTCTCTACGTTTGCATTATGTCAATCAAAAAGGGAAGACTAACTTGTGGAGGTTGAGAACTGGCCATCACATAATAAAGTTGTCGATATTAAAGTTTAGATAGTCGACCAAAAATATATGCCATCATTGAAGAACTGTGAGTCGACGGATGAGTCAATCGACTAGAAGCAATCCAATGAAGAGATATCTGTAGAAAGTATACCAGCATAAACCGCCGACCAGCCAGCAACTGATGTAACCGATTACACCAAAGCAATCAACCACGCCGACTAGAGAAGTCGTGTGCCTGTCGAATTGAACAGACGTTGATCTGTGGTTTAAGTAAAAGCAAAGTATTGGCGACGGATAATATTATAGTCTACCATTTTTTTCAGTCAAGGCACACAGTACGTGAAAGACACCGAACACATAAGCAACTCCTCAATGACTTGACGTGCTGGCAATCATAACATTCAAAAGCTTTACAGAGATTGGTGCTAATCGACTTACCATATGGCCAGAAGTCTACCCCAATGTCAATAATCAAGCCAAAACAATATCTATTTTGTTGGGTGGCCATTATATATCGAGACCACCGACTTGTTTGTTAAAGACTGACTAAACCAATGATCCAGCATTTGAATATTCGCAACATTATAGTATATGTTGATCAAAAAGCTACGTGTAGCTCGTCAACCTACTACAACAGTTTATCCAACGAAGCCTGTCAACCATTGTGATTGATCAACTTCATAAGCTCATCCTCCATCTCTCATCGACTATTAAGATGACGTCACCTACCAAATATAATGCTAACTGCAAGTTCAACTTGTTATACTTCAAATACATCATGAAAGTTTATCTCAAATCAGTGCTGTCATTAATAATCACCACAAGCAACATCAATTACAAATGAGCAAAATCATAAAGAAATATTTTTCCGTCACCGCATATAATAAATTTAAAATGCAAAACATAATGCTCAAACTACAGCAAGCAGCAAAAGGCTTAGAACAAGCTTGTGTCTGGAAATGGCTGCAAGAAATTATATACCTTTTACAGTTAAAAGCTCGTTAAATCCAATATAAACCTTAAGATGCAATCTTCAAGCTCAGATACAAAAACTAATCTGCAGGCAACTTGAATATTACATGAACATATCAGGCCATGGAACTGGTGCTCCACCTGTAATTTGTTTTCCTCGAGCTAACCTTAACATACACAGCATGAAAACACTTCAGTGCCACTTTCAAAAGTTTGATGGCACCAAAATCAAAGAGGACAAACATCAATTTTAATTATGACTTACAATGCCATAAGTTCAACAATGCATCAAAATATACTGCATGTGTGCTTTAATAGGATTATATCATCCAGAACATGAGCTTATGGATTTAAAGTGAATATTGGAGATCGCCAACAATGCACCCCCTAGTCCTGTTTGACTTCATATAATCAACAAAGGACTTCTATATTACTACTCTCGCTTGGTTCACATCTGAAAGTGAACTGTTCTACTTGCTCGTTTTTCTCCTCTTATTTAAATGTGTAGCTCCTCCAGCACCCTTCCTCTTCTGAGATAAGATCTTATCTGCCATACTTTCACCATAATGCTTTTTAGAGACGCCCTGCTTTCTCTTTCTGAATTTTCCTTGTTTGTCCCCGTCTGTTTTAGTCGTGCTCTTTCCAAACTCACTTTGTTTCCGTTTACTGGGAATTTTTCTAGTCAGGGAAGACTGTTTACCGAACGACTTACTCTCTACTTCCATATGCGAACCTTGACCTTTTCCTTTCTTTGTTGTCTTATTTTTAAAAGACATGGAATTTCTCTCCTTGCTTCTGGAAACACCAGCCATAAATTCTGCAGAAGGGAAACATCAAATTATCACCTAAGGAATACAAGTAAATTTTGTGACGTATTAAATATTAAATAACATTCAACAAGTTCTAGAAGTTGGAAATCAGAGAATAAACCTGAATCAGGTTCTTCACCAACTTCCTGTCGATACCAGTCTGCATCATCAATATCATCATTATCATTATGTTCCACACCCTCAACTTCAGTGGGTGGATTCTTGAAATTTGGTCGTCTCTTTAATGCTTGCTTGGCAAGTCTGCAATTTCACAACAATAAATTGTATAATTAATCCAAAGCAATTAAAATTAATGGGATCAACAATATTCTTCCACAAAGAAAGCTAGCAGATGTGTTACTGAAAAGCGCGTGATTTTCACCACCATTTCAGCCGAATGCTGTACATCTGCACTTTTGTGGCCTCCTCAATAGGAGGAATGCATCCTTTTACCTTCCAAGGCGGCAACTCAAATACCTCATGTGCTGACAACCTATAACTAATAATTTCAGGTGCCTAGAAGCCAAGCAAGTGGCTTTTACAGCTCCAAAGACATTCTTGCAACAGAAAGACAAATACAAGATATACAGAAATCCTGAGGTAGACAGATACCAGAAGACAACTACACCATACACTGAAACCTTTAAAGCATAAAATCCCCCATATTTAACAACTACATGCACATCTTCTGAAGGTCATGTTACTAACTCCTTTCGATGAACATTTGCTTCCTGCTCGGCTCTCCTCTGTTTCCGCAGTGCCTCTCTCTGTTCTATGTTTTCTCTTAACAATTTAACCTCGTCGGGTGTCTTTTTAACTGCACCCAACCAAAACAAGCAGCTTACTCCCAATAGTAACAATATGAATCAGATGTACAGAAATGATATTGAACTACTCTTCACTATGCTTATAATAAAACAATATCTTGATTGGTAATGCTGTCCAAAAAAATGAAACATAACGATTAAACATGTACATGATTATTTTCAATCACCAATCAATAGAATTCTTGCGAAGTGAATACTTGTCTGAACCTCTCACAACATCATACATTGAGGAGAAACTAGAAGTGAGAACTAGGACCTGGATGCTTATCCATCAATCAATTTTATTTGTAATAATCTTGTGCTAGAAATTTCTCAAATTTACAGAGGATCCATGATGGAAAATGTGGAGTGTGGTCACTAACTGCACCTACGCACACGTGCTATAAGAGAGACATTGATAAAAGTTGAAAGTAATAACTTGAGCCTAAGATAAACTCAAAAATGTATTTTCTCCATAGAATGAAACAAGTTCAAGTAACCTGAATTTCATAGCTATGGGTCGAAACACTGCCATCTTATGGCTTAACCAGGATCTACAGGTAAAGGTTATTATTTCTAGCAACAATATTTACAAAGGAAAAAAAATCTGTCTAAACTACTGGGTTTATGTCAAGTTCATTGTGAATCTAAGCAAACCAGTCTTACTAGATCTTTCTCGTAAGCTAGAACAAGCATCCCTATTATGCATTCCTCATCTATATTCATCCAACATCATATGGAATCACTAAATAAAAAGGCTAAACAAGAAAAAGAGAAGAGATAGTAAGCAACAAACCATATTCATGGAAGATGATAGCTCCAGAACATAGGCCTTCTTCAACTTTCACAAGTTGCAAAGTCATCCGTGGTCCTATTTCATGAAGCTTCACAGAACTTTGGGTAGATGCTCGATTTACTCTACCACAATCATTCACAAGTTTCACTGTTGCTGCTTCATCCTCCATCTCACTTTCTGATCCATAATTTGGCCTGTCAACAATAGATATCCAGTCAGAAAATGATTTCACAAACGCAAGCACTGCCCATACACAAACCTGTAACTCTTTCTACTTTTTAGATATCTCATTGAATGCCCATGTAAAAGACTTCAAACAAGTGTAGACGAGCACTTTACCCTAGACTGACTGTAAATCTAAACCATATTTTCATTTATTTAATCCTTACAAAATTATTGTCTCTATTTTCCAGTTTAACAATTTATTCAATCCTTAATACTTATTACTTACATTGAAATAAAATGAAAATATGGTTTAGATGACCGAATTTCCCTCATCACTGCATGGATTTAGGATTTGGATCTAGGAAATATTTTTCCCTGTCACCGCATCTAATAAATTTAAAAGTAACAAGAGTAAAATGAGCCTGTTTTCGCTACTTGAATTGAGATGAAATGAAAATGTGGTTAAAACATTAGCCTTTTACTTTTGACTTAAAACATTATGCTTCAATAATTCAAATGGCAAATCACTCCTACAATTCAATTTGTTACCACCATTTTTACATATGGGTGTTCAAGGGTTGTGTTGTAAAAATTTCAGTGAGGGTGGCAGGATCATGGATCCTTGAGCAGCTCTATGCTGTAGAAGAAGGCTGTTGCAGCTGCAACTGTTCTCCCCAATTTTCTTAAATTTTGGGCCCCTCCTTATCATTTAAAATTGCTTTGATTTCGTTTGATCCATGAATGTTTGGTCTTGTTTTAACTTTGGTTGATTCTAAAGATAAATTGGTGGCCTATTTTCAGAGGATGCGTGTGTTATGATTTTGTTGTGGGTCGCAGAATTGAATTTGGATTGCTAGCCAGAAACTCGACTGATCAGTTGCCCTATGAACAAACCATTGTCTCTGAGGTGAAACAGTTTAACCGTCGCTGATTTTGAGTTTTTGAGCACTTAAGTTTTTCTTGTTGGATCGGAAGCTATGTTCTTTGTTCCCTTCCGCCGTTGCGGCTGCCAAAACGGTTTGGCGTCCGAGGTGCAGAGTGTTCCGACTTCCGATTGGGAAGTTTCCCGCCCGTGGGTCACGCATCATAGTTTTTTTTTTCCTTTTGTCGTTGCGGCTGGGGAAGTCGTTCATCTTCCGATGTCCAAACCTTTCCGACTTCCGATGTAAAGTTTTCCCGCTTATAGGTCTCGCGTGGATATAACCTCTTCCCTTCCACCGTTACGGCTGGGAAAGCCCTTTAGCCTCCGAAGCGTAAAGCCATCCGACTTCCGACTGAGGGTTTCCCCCACACGTGTGTCGCATCATTTTAGCGCTTGTCTTTCCGCCGTTGCGGCTGGGAAATCCATTTGGCATCCGACGTCAAAGTTATCCGATCTCCGATTGACTTTTCCCGCCCACAAATTTGAATCGGATGCTATAGTCTTCTCCTCGTCCGCCGTTGCGGCTGGGCAAAGCCTTTGACTTCCGACGTCAGTATCCTTCCGACTTCCGCCGTGGTGCACCAAGCCATTTTGTGGGGTAGCCGTTCTAGTTTATATAATTTGTTGCTCTGTTTTATAACGCAGTCCCAAATGGATAATGCACTTGCATAAATTGCAGGTGTACATAAGGAGCTGATGCGCGAAGATGCAGAGAAGCAGTTTGGTAAAGATCGAATCGTCACCAACCAGATCGCTAAAAGGGCCATCGAAGCAGAGGACAAAGTCAATAACGCCAAAGGCACGAACCTGACTGCCTGTCCGTTACTAAACGGTTCATGAGTGCATACAGACAACATAAAGAACCTAAAACGTTTGGAGGACTGGAACGCCATACGTTTGGGGGGAGCCCAAGCGGCTAGCTGTGTAGTTTAAATGTTGTAAAGTTAGAACTTGAAGGGGACTTTTTCCCTGGAAAAAATTTGTAAATCGTTTATTGTAAGAGGAACTATTTCGTTTTACAATCAGAAACTGCAAATTTTTTGCATGCTGGAAGAAGTGCAATATGGAATGCATCAAATGTAATTAAATGAGCAATGTTGAAGAGGAACTAATTCGTTTTCAGCTGTGTCTCATTAGCTGTGAGATTGTTCTAATTTCCTGAACCTATGTTCTTGTTGGAATGTTCTTCGGTTTATTTTATGATGTGTTCCACTGTGAGTAATAAACGCTGTTCATAAACAATTGGCTGTCTGGTTGTTGAAACATCTTTAATTGTTCATGTGTTTGAAGGAAGTGTCAGCTATCTGTAACTTTTCATAATGCATGTACAAAATGTATTACTCACCATTGAATGATAACCTTGCTCCGTAGGGATAGATTAGGTAGTTAGTTTATTTTCTTGTTGTATGTGATTCAGCTGCTTGTGAGCCTAAGACGAGAGGTAAGAACCTGCGCATCACATTGTGACAGCTCCTTGCATCCGGATCACCCTGCATTTAGTTAGGCACTTGCATTTCATATTTTAAGTCAAAATACAAAAACTCGGTGGGCCGGGCCGCAACCGGTAAAACCCTTTGTTTTGTTTCTTGACCTACGGTAGCCAGACCACAAACCGGACGGATTCCCTACACCAAACAATCAACGGGCTAGTTGGGAACATTGATTGGGGAGAATCCCTTACTGTTGCCGCCTGCGATTTTCCGGGACATGTGTATGACACTAAAGGCAAGACAGTAACCAAAGGACATGTTCGTGTTGCATCAAACATTTTTATCTAGGCTGCCAAAATTGTTCAAAATGTGGAAAATATCAAAGGGTTATCTGTTGATGTGCAAACTGATGGTGGATCTAAAAAGATACCTTAATATATTTCATTTGCTGGGCTGGGAATCATCTTCTGAGTACTTGAGTACATACTCAGCCAATATGAATACAGTGATAGCTACCAGATTTTAAATCTGTGCCTTTTTCTCTGTTGCTTGGCTGAATAGCTATTCAGTAATAGATAAGAATGCCCAATGAGCTTTGACATTTATGCTACTGTTTTTGAAACTTAAAGGAGGCATGGACTTTGAGCCTGTTTTCGCTTGAAATGGTTGCTGTCCCAGCTGATGCTATTTTGATGACACTAACATTTTATATACAGTGTCCACAGCACCCAATTTGAGACCAATATAAAGTAAAACACAGTAACAGAGGAGATATGAAGTTAATAGAAAGACCTTTGTATTGTAATCATAAAAAAATAGGACCTTTGTAATCTTAAAAAATGTACTTGTGGCCTTTTTAATATAAGTAATTAATACGTAGATAATTAACTCATTAATACAAGTTATCCCTCAATAACTAAGAATCTTTTCAACTGAATCTATATTTCCCAATAAATTTTATTAATTCCCCAAACCCTAATAAAAATTCCCAAAATTTAATGAATGGATTGATTCCCGGGCAAATAATATTAACAGTTTTGTTCATGTTAATCTCGAAACTAAATACTTGAAGGGGAAGCGATAAAGTAATCCCTCAATTAACTAATTAACTCCCAGTTTTTAATACATCATCTATAATTGATTTGGTTTTTTATAGTAACACCTGGGCAAGAGCAGGGATACTATAGGAAGGTTCTTGTTGGGAACCCCTCGTTGTTAAAGTTTAGGGTTAAAGGAGTTTTTTTTACATAAGTAGTAAATTTTAATGCATGAACATATAAAATCAGATTCAGAATAATACTGCTCTAATAAAATTTGAACTGTAATAAAACAAACATAATTTTCATCTCTTTCAACTTAACGCTCCATTAGTCACTACGTTAAATTTGGTCCTTGAGAATCATCAAATGCCATGTACAGTAAAAACATGATAAAATTATGTACAGTAGATATCAGCAGTAAAGAATCATAACCAATATTAGAATCAGCCTTATACTCAAATATTTCAGATTTGATCTTGTCACCGAAGGGACAAGTCAACTAGGCAAACAATTTGCGTACCTTGACAGAGAGCCTAATAGAGTTAAAGCAGAAGCATACTGACCCAGACTTCTTAGTCAAGAAGCACAGTCATACCCAGTACAGTCATGCTGACAAAGTACACACAGTCATGCTAAGTAAGGATGCAGTCACGTTGTGCAGAGACACACAGTCATACTTCTGCACAGTGATGCTTTCACAGTCATGCTTGTAGGAGACACATGGTCATGCTGAGGAAGACCCACAGTCCACACTAGAAAAACAGGCTCATGATCATGCTGAGTGAAACACACAAGCTCACGATCACGCTGGGTAAAACACAAGAAAGGCAAACTCACGGTCACGGAAGACCCACAGTCCACATTAGAAAACAGGCTCACTGTCACGCTGGCTAGAATCCACAGTCCATACTAGAAAACAGACGCATGATCACGCTGGGGAAATCCCACAGTACATACTTGAAAAACAGACTCACGGTCACGCTGGGGAAATCCCACAGTTCACTCTTGAAAACCAGACTCACGGTCACGCTAGGGGGGAACCCACAGTCCACACTTGAAAACAAACTCACGGTCCCGCTGGGGAAAACACAGTCTACACATAGAGAGAAACTCACGCTGGGAAAACCACAGTCTGCACATAAAGAGAAACTCACGGCTGAGGGAAAACCCAGAGTCTGCACATAGAGAGAAACTCACGCTGGGAAAACCACAGTCTGCACATAAAGAGAAACTCACGGCTGAGGGAAAACCCACAGTCCATGCTTGAAAGGCAACCTCACGGTCACGCAGATGCAAAGTGACCATGCGGGTGGTGCAGCAAGGAAAGCACAATCACACGGGCAAAGTAATCCACGCGGGTGGTGCAGCAAGGAAAGCCCAGTCACGCGGGTGGTGCAAAGAAAACCCAGTTACGGTAATGCAAAGGGAAAAATATATTTTACATGCAGCAGAGTAATAAATGCTGCGGCGGCAGCACTGTGGGCCGTTGGATCTCAACCTGTTTGAGATCCAACAGCCCACAGTGCTGCCTCCGCAGCATTTATTACTCTGCTGCATAATGAATATTGTTTGCCCAAAGCTGATGCAAAGAGTCACGCGCGGAGCAGGCAGTCACGTGCAGACCAAAGGAGCAGTCACAAGTGGATGGAGTCACGCGGAGCAGACCACGCAGGCGGAGTTGCACAGAGCAAACCACACAGATAGAAGACAAATCATGCAGCAGGAGAAGCAGCTACAAGTCGTGCTGAAGGAACCCATCACGCTAAGCACGTGGAGCAGAGGTGAGCTACGGGAATTTGTCAGCAGAGATGGGAATTTGTCAGCAGAGATAAGAAGCGGAATGGCCCAGCAGAGAAACCAGGGGAACTAGATCTGCTTCTTGGATAAAAAACTCGTGTCAATTTATAAGGGGCGTGACTATATAAAAATAGATTAACCAAAAGTCAGTGAAAAATAACTTAGTGTAAAATCAAGGGTCCAAAGGTCCAAAATAAAACCATAAGATAAATAAATGGTCTAAAGGTCTTTATTAATAAAACCATAAAGGTTTTATTAATAAAACCATAACCTAAATTTATATAATAAAGTAAGGTGAGAGCCATGTACCAAAAACCCATAAGGTGAGAGTCATCCTGACAAGGGTACACACATAATAAGAGAGTGCTAGGACCAAGTAAGATAAAGGACCATGAGTCAACACACAATAAGAGTGCTAGGACCAAGTAAGATAAAGGACCATGAGTCAACAAAGGGAGGCACAATAAAACAGCCCACAAACCCACAAAATCAAAGTGAACCATATAAGGTGGACAAACAACTCCTTTATAGGACCAACAAGACCATTAATCTTTTCTCTCTCTCAAGGTACATTGTTTTATATATTTTTGTCATCACCATATAAGAGGAAGATCCAAACCGGATGGTACGATCCTTTGGTCCTCAATACTACTCCTAAGGGTTAGGTGCTAGTGACATCATCAAGGGGTGGTTGATCCCTTGAGAAGCAACCTAGCAGTAACGATCAGGAGAGAGGACATCACGCATCATCACCTTCCATTCTTAAAGAATGGCTCTCAGCTCTAGGCTGAGTTTCAGTCCCAGACTGAATCAAATTCTTGGTAACTGACTAGGTGCTTCCATTCTCCCAAAGAATGGCTCTTGGTACTAAGCTGAGTTTCAGTCCCAGACTTAATCAAATTCCTGGTAACTAACCAAGTGCCTACATTCTTCGAGAGAATGGATCTTCGTACTAAGTTGAGCTTCTGTCCGAGACTTAATCAAATTCATGGTAACTGACCAGGTGCCTCCATTCTCCCAGAGAATGGCTCTCGATACTAGGCTGAGCTTCAATCCTAGACTGAAAGTTGATCAACCACCTACAAGCCCTGCTTGGTCCCAAACCAAGAATGTCTCTTTCTCTACCTGCAAGATCTACTTGGACATCGTGTCCCTGGTACTAGACCAAAATACCCTAGAGGCACATAGGGGCCCTAGCCACATGCTAGGGGCTTTGCCATGGCATCAACCAGCTTGGTACCAGAACAAGAACCCGAGGAGACTACTCGGGGCCCTAGGTTACCTTCTAGGGTCTTACTCTGCCCTATTTAACTGACTAGGGTACCATTCTCCCTGAGAATGGGTCTCGCAGCTGCACTAACTTTAACGCTCATGGAATAGTCACACACAATACTAAGAAACCTCCAACTTTGCTTGCTGACTGTCTTGCCTCTTTTCGAAATTATGAAAGATTTATCTAGCTTTGTATCTCAATGCAATCTATAGGGACCAGTGAGAGAATATGGTGGGTGATAGGGGTCTAAGAGGCAATGGACAGATGGAGATGATTGAACACTTTTTGTGGAGAGGGGATGACACCCTTATCCGTCACTAGTCAATCCAGGTGAAACCACCTTCAGTATTCCAACATACTTGTATGGGGAATGGGGACTTCTATTGAGCATCCCATGGGCAAGGGAGGCCATAATTTATCATTGTCACCATGTTGGTGAATAAACCCCTTAATGGATTGTTCGATTGCGGAAGCTCTTCCATTTGTAATCTTCTAGCTTTTGTCCTTGTTGGTTCAAACATAAACATCCATGGACACAAATGTCAGATCTCTGACCCCGATAAAATCCAGGACCTCAGTTGGGATCTTATTAATAACCTTCTGCATTATTTCTATTGTTATATTTCTTGGCTCCACCTTTTTTCCCATTTCCTCAAGGTAATTTATCCCCTGCTTGTTAGCCCTTCCATAAAAGCCTTTCTTTCCCTTAAAGAGAAGTAGAGATACGTGAAATCCCTCCATCCCTTTTCACTATGCTTTGCTTGCTTGTAAGATCGTGTCAATAAAAAATACTCCCTCAAAGCAGATTCAAGGTTATCATGCTTAGCTTTGTTGGGTAGCCAGCTTGTATGCTTGGTTATCACTTATGCGTAGCTCTATTTTCTGGCTTGCCCTATATTTCTTCCCAATTTGACCGCTTTTATATGCTTAGGGTTGTAGTCGAGAATGCGGCTTCACACTTTCAAAATAGGGGTTCACTCTTTATGACATTCGCAGTCCCAGTGCCATGATGACCCTGCATAGTTTCAGTTCTAGATCGATATCAAGTTGGAGATCTACCAAGGGCAAAGGCACAATCATCGGTATCCAAACGAGCATCCTTTCTTTTTCCCACCTTCCCCTTTCAATAGGTTTTGTATCCTTCTATACGAGCAACTTTCCAAGATGGGGGCCATAGGCGAGGATATTTGCTTTTACACGCTAACACAACTTTAACTTAAGCTTTCGTTCCAATGCTTGCTTTCAAAGCAAATCATTCATTCAATACATGCTAAGGCACAGGTCTTTGAGAGATAATATTTCAAGTAGATAAAAGAAAATACATTCCATACCTATTTACCCAACCTATGGTAAAATCCCATTCAAGTCTCAAGCAATAAATAAAAGAGTATCCTTACCACGAAAAGAAGAGGAGAATTCATCCATAGAACCCAACCTTCCCTCTATTTACTGAAAAAAAGGAAGGGTTGTAAAGTCCTATATATATGCTATGTTTTCCTTCCCTCGGCTTGTGAAGTGCCCATTGCATGCGAATCCTGGTCCACCTGTGACCAAGATCTTTCATCCTTGAATCTATTCTTCACTTTGTCAAAGTGAATTTACACTCCAAACGAAATAATTCACTAATGGAAAACATTGCACAAAGATGGACAGGATTTTCGATCCTAAGCCTTGAATGGTCATCGAGATAATCAAGATAGGATTTTACCACTCTTATGTTGGGAGTTTGTTATGAGTTGGTTAACTAAGTGGGATTTTATTATTTGTTTATCCCACCCTAGGCTAGATTTTAGAGATCTATCGGTTTTTATTATAAAGTGAGATTCAACTTCGGCCTATATAATGGTTGCCTCTCTCACTCATTGATCATGGTTGGATTATGAGATATTTCTCATTGTTGGAGCCTCATTGTTATATCTTCCATGGAGTAGTCTAAAGTTCAAGGGTTTTCTTCTCCATTTGTGAGTGATTTTTAGTTCTCATTTTCTTATGTTGCTAAATGATGAGTGGAATAGATAGAACATGTTGTTATGACCATTCAAGGAAAATGTTGTCACGTTGGAATGGTTGTGAGAGAAGCTTTCCTCCATTCTTTTGTTGTTTTATCCATGAATATTTCATTTGTTCTAAGTCATCTATAAGAAGTGACATACTTGGAATTCTTCATTGTATGAGACACACCCTAATACCATTGTTTTGACTCTTGAGTTGGCACTAAAAGAGGACTCCTAGTAATTTCCGCCATTGTGATGCAACATGTTAGGGTTTGTTGGTTGTCACCGCTAGGGATCCAATCCTCCCCAACCATTCATGAACTTCAACATCTTCCAATGGTCTTGTTTCATCTTGACTCCATTTTGCCCCTTGGGGATAAGCACTGGTCTCCATGGTCCTCCCATCACCTATACTACAGCGAAAGACCTCAATTTTTGCTAGGTCTGACTCTTCAAATCACGTGTTGATCCTCGCCATATCCTAGCAATCCTATCCTAGGGAAGCCCCCCTCAAGTTGGAGAAGAGCCAGCGAGAATTGCAGAGAGGTTGTTATTGAGGTGACAATGTGTAACACCTCTAGGTTCATAACAGTTACAGCCTGCACTTCCGACGTGTAAAATTGGAAGCAACATCCAACTGTCACACTCTCTAAGACCAATAGTAGTTATCCCTACAAGTTTGAAGCACACCTCAAAGCAAAATTAGCAACAAATTAATTAGAATGGCCCATATAGGGTTCAAGCTCTTCTCCCATGAGCACTAGTGTTTCACCTCAAAAGAACCTATATAGGTCAAGCACCTCCCAGAGATGGAACAATTGAAATACTTAAATCCCTCTTCACTAAGAAAACAATTTTCAATTAAATTATCTATAATACAATGTTGGAATCTCCACTTCGCAACAACCAACATACATCAATCTTAACTCCAGATCTGTTAAGCACCAAGAGAGATCAAACCTAAGTCACCTGGTTCGAGTTCGTGTTCGAATTCGACA
>LPNX011209854.1:116802-237910 GCA_001517045.1 Pseudotsuga menziesii | reverse complement strand
TTTAGTTTCTAGTTTATATAACTTTTAATTTAAATAAATAATCTAATAATGAAAAGGTTAAAAGTTTAAAAATTAATCTAATAATTAGTAGTAACATTAGGAATGAATTAGCCGAGGCCCTTGGCTCCATAAAACTAGCTCCGACATATTCTTATGCGGATTGAACTGTATAATAAGATTTATTTAATTAACATGTGAATGTCATATGTTTAGGGAAGAGCATTAGATTTTTTAAATTTAGAGTTAAAAACAAGAGCAATGTAACAATTAAATTTCATATAAAATGAAAGAATAAAGCGGGTCGTTTGGCAATGTTAGCAGTATCATTGGCTATGTAAATTCAGTATATTTAGCAGCCACAGTTCGCTGCTCAGTGCCATTCAGGCAGAGCGACAGAGTTCACGCGCGCGCGGGGCATGATAATGGGCCAGACTCGTGAGTAACGCGGTGAGTAATGCCGCGGAAGGTTCGGAAATAATTAGGGTTGGAGAGCCCCAAACCAAACACTGTTTTTGCGAATATTTGGCGAATATCAGGCGATTATTTGGCGAATATCGGGCGATTATAATCGAATCGGCGTTCAGAATCGGCGTTTAAATTCGGCGTTCAGAATCGGCGAACTGAAAATCGAAAACGACGTTCAGAATCGGCGAACAGCAACGATTAAATTCGGGTAGGGTAAAAAATCGGCGATTTTCGAACTTCAACTCGGAAAATCGCCGAACACGGTGACTTAGGATCAAACAATAATTGAGATGTAAATCTCTGGACTCTTTAAAGATCCCGAGTTAAGATGGATATATGTACATATGTATGTATGTATGTATAAACTAATGCTTGGTATCATGCAGGTCACTGTTGATAATGTGGGTTGATATAAATACAATCAAGAATGGTGCCAAACAGAATTGCATCAAATTCCTCCACTTCTGGTAAAAAAAACAATCAAGAATGTTGTCAAACATAATTGCCTCAAATTCCTCTACTTCCAATAGTTTATATGATTTTGCTTTTAGCTTTATATATATATATATATATAGCTCGAGTGGACCTTGTTACCCCTTTTTTGTAAATTTTGAAACCATTTTTCAGAACAGCATAAATGAGGATGGAGAAAAGGGGATTTCTAATTACCTCTTGGTAAACTTCTGGGCTGACCTGGGCTGATTCTAGAGGTATTATGTGCAGAGGCAGCACTTCTGGATCTGTTCTCGAATTCAAAACATCCTTGTTATGTGGTAAGACTGTTCATTTTTAATCTGGGATCCTGTTTTCAACAAGTAGTTTGCATTTGATGGAGCTAACTTATATCTTAACTGTTGACGGACGATTTAGTGGTGAAATTTTCCACATATTTTGTCTTCTACATGGCATTGAGACAGTGCTAAATTACAAGAATAGAATCAAGTTGGTGAAGTTCCCATAATCCCTGCCCTAAATTACTCAATAGTTGTCATGAAGAGCAGTTCTCAAGGAAAATAATTGTGCCACTTCAAGGGAAGTCATTGTACCAGAACTGAAGTAGTCTGTATTTATGCTATGCATTAAGGGTTAGTGCCGATATTACTTAGTGCTTGTGCAAAACTCTATCTTATATCAACTAGAACAAAGGTTCTCACTAACAAAAGCAACACTCATGAATCAGGTTTATATGTAGCTTGTAGGACGTGTATTTGATGGTCAGCTCAATGAGTTAATACCAAGCCATCCTGTCTCAATTTTTATGACAAATCAGCTAACTACCTGAGACCATTCCAGACCATGATCCAGTTTGGAAACTTGAATTAATGGAAGACAAGAGAACCTGTTTATGTAGGGCATATAGCTGCTGCAGTCTACACTCATGTGTCGTTGGTTGTTTTCTGTCATCAATTCAGCATTGATGTATGAGAAATCTCCAATTTTTTAGCAACAAAACAACACGAATCAACAGTAAGCCTCATCGTTTCTTCTTCTGGGCACGTTCTGGACATAAAAATCTATGGTTAGCAGCATCCTGGACAGCAGCATCTTAAAATAGTGGTTAATTCTATCGTGGACATTGTTTTCAAATCTGGAGCCATGATCCCCCCTTCAACCATATGTAGCAACGTGTAGCCATTACAGTCCAATCCCAGAATTACTCTCCCAATGGTCAAATGAATTCTGTTGCAGTGGCTCTGGGTATCAAGGAATTGAAGCTGCCGAATGTTCATGGTCTCAAATTTGCAAAGAAAACCGATGGTAGAGTGGGAGGTTATGGATCCCTTTTCTGTATTTGTTTGTGCCACGAATGCAATCAATTATGGAAGTGGGACAATTCTAGGTTTAGAAGTATTAAGTTTTTAGCATTAGCATGAATACTTTAAAATTTGCAGACTAACATATAACAAATGACAAGTGCAGTAAATAGCATCAACACATTGAACACAAGAGTTTTTCACTGGGGAAACCTTTAAAGGACAAAAACCCCAAAATCATTAGTAAACCATCTCGTAAATGAGATGACTGAGTTCTTCAATGAATTCTCAAACCCTAATGAGTTTGTACCACAGATCCACAAATTACAGAAGATAAATTTACACAGAAAAAGCCAAACTACAGCTTTTATCAAATTAGGGCTTTTTGACTAATTTTCTCTCTCCTGCCCAAAAAATCAAACTGCCCAAAGTAGCTGCCAATGACCCGGTTTGTCTGTCTGGACCTGCTGCTAGGCTGCCCGAATCTCTTCTTCTTTGGCTGAACCTGCTGTTACTCTGCCCGGCCTTGTTTGCTGCTGCCCAAGGCCCTTGCAGGCTTGACTGTAGGCTGCCCGAGGGTCTGTGCAGACCCGACAATTCTCACAGGCCTTTTGGTTGCTTTTCAAGGCCCTTACAGGTTTGCTTATAGGCTGCCCGAGGCCCTTACGAGTATCCCTGTAGGCTGCCCGAGGGTGGGTAGCAAACCCCGCAACCCTCACGAGTCTGTCGGCTGATG
This sequence comes from Pseudotsuga menziesii, assembly GCA_001517045.1. Lineage (NCBI taxonomy): Eukaryota > Viridiplantae > Streptophyta > Pinopsida > Pinales > Pinaceae > Pseudotsuga > Pseudotsuga menziesii. The sequence continues at coordinate 234,955 of LPNX011209854.1, read as the reverse complement.
TCCGAGGTTAGGTAGCAGACCCGGCAGCCCTCACGGGCCTATTAGTTGTTGCCAAGGGTGGGTAGCAGACCCGGCAGCCCTTACGGGCCTATTAGTTGTTGCCAAGGGTGGGTAGCAGACCCAGCAGCCCTCACGAGCATGTTGGTTGCTGCTTGAGGGTGAGAAGCAAACCTGGCAGCCCTCACGGGCTTGCCTGTTGGCTACCCGAGGTGCTAGGAGCGGGTCGAGCCCAAGGGGAGGCTGCCCAAAGGAGGAAAGGCAGCTACCGTGAGAGAACCAAGCTGCCCGTGAAGACTGGAAGCTGCCCGGTGAAGATTGGAGGCTGCCCAGAGAAAAAAAAAGAGGAGCTAGGGCAAAACCCTAACTCATAAAACAAACTGTTTCTTCTCTTTTTGTTGATGAAACCCTAGGTTACGGTTTTTTACTTCAATAGGTGTGGATTCCCTAGCTAGACTCATCCATGCTAGGGCATAACCACAAGACAACCTTTCTTCTTCTTTGAACCAACAAATTCTTCTTCTTGGAGCAGCTGCAAGTGTGAGAGAAAGTGTGTAATAATGAAATGGATTGATCTTCTTTTATAGGCTTTGAGTCACCTGTAAGTGGACCAAAACTCAAAAGAACAAAATATTATTATTTTATTCTTTTATCAATTTGACTTTTACCTTTAGTGGTACTAAAGGTCTTTTTGCACTTTTACTTTGACACCTTAGTGATACTAAGGGTCCTTACGTATTTTAGACTTTTGCTTTAGCCTTCTTCAAGTGCCCTATGATCAAAACAAAGTGGTCAAGATGGTCCTTCATCCCCACTCAAAGTACATCATCATAAACACAAAGAATTACTAATGTTTTTATCTCACACTCTCTGTGACACCAAGATCAAATACTAAGGTGTCTTAACTAAGGGTAGCTAAGCCTTGGAGAAGATCACAAAGCCCACTGATCGAGGGAGAGTGTCACACATGCCCAGACCCGGTCTGGGGTTTATAGTGTCATCCTGGTAAAATACCAGGGGCCGCGGCCATAAGCTGCATAATTTGATCAAAGGTCAAATACTTCGTAACAGACCAAGCGTCTTCATTCTCCCAAAGAATGGCCCTCAGCCCCGAGCTGAGTCCCTAGTCCTGGACTAGGTTAAACATCCTGGTCCCAGACCAGATGTATCCATTCAACAGAATGGTCACTCAACTCACGGTTGAATCCCCCAATGTAGGACGGGTTCCATATCCTGAATGGACCAGATATATCCATTCAACAGAATGGTCACTCAACTCAAGGTTGAGTCCCCCAATGCTGGACTGGTTCCACATCCTGGTCCTGGACCAGATGTATCCATTCTCCTAAGAGAATGGCTCTCGATGTTGCTCAGAAAAATCAGCACTCCCTCTAAGCGAGAGAGGCATTCTCTGCCATGCCAAGCTTGTCACAAAAGTACACAAACTTTGTTGATGTTAGAGGCTTGGTCAAGATATCTACGATCTATTCATCTGTACGAGTGTACTGCAACTTTAGAGCACTCTTTGTACTAGGTCTTTGATGAAATGATACTTCATTTCAATGTGTTTCAATCTGTCATGAAACACCGGGTTCTCCGAAAGCTTAATACAACTCTGATTATCACAATGGATGATCATTGAGTCAAGCTTTCCACCAAATAGAACAGATAGAAGTTTCATGAGCCAAACTTCTTCCTTGCAGGCATCACATGCAGCAATATACTCTACCTCAGTTGTACTTTGAGCTATGGAACCTTGTTTCCTGCTAAACCAAGAGATCATTGCAGATCCCATACTGAAGCAAAAACCAGAGGTGTGCCTTTCCAATCTACCGCACTGCCAACCCAATCTGAATCAACATATCGCACTTATAATACTCCACTGCTAGAAGTATACCTGTGCCCATAAGTGATAGTACCTCACACATATTTGAGTAAGTGTTTAGCAGCTACCCAGTGTATGTGCTTCGGATCGAACATAAACTAACTCAGAGCATTCCTGTGTAACAGATATCTGGTCTTGTATGTACGAGAAACATCAAGGATCCAATAAGTTGTCTGTATAGAGTAGTGTCCACACTTTGTGAACTGATGGCTGAGTCACGCAACTTTGTCACGTTGGTAGTCATGGGTATGCTCATGGGCTTGCAATCCTTCATCCCAAATCTCTACAAGATGTCCACTACATACTTCCCTTGTGTCAGGAAGATCTCGCCTGGCATTTTCTAGACTTGTGAGCCAAGAAATTAATGCATCAAACCGAGATCCTTCATTTCAAACTCACAGTAAGCTCCCTCTAATATTGTGCTATCAGTTGTTCCTCACCTGTGAGAAACAAGTCATCTACATATAACACAAGGATCAAGATATGATTATGAACAACCTTAAAGTACAAGTTGGAGTCAGTTGTACTTTTGGAAAACCCCAAGCTGTGGAGAAATCCATCCATCATGGCATACTAGACTCTCAGAGCCTGTTTTAGCTCATACAAGGCTTTCTTCAGTTTGCACACGTGGGTCTATTACCCATGAGTCACAAAGACTTCAGGTTGTGTTCAATGTAGACATCCTCATCAATCTTGCCATATAGGAAAGTTGTCTTTACATCCATCTGATGTAACTTCCATCCAAATACTACGACAAGAGAAATGATGGTTTTGATGGTAGTATACCTGGCAACAGGAGCAAATGTCTCATCATAGTCAATGCCTTCTTTTTGAGTGAAGCCACGAGCTACAAATCTAGCTTTATACTTCTCCACGCTACCATCAGCAACATGCTTGATTTTGTTAAGCCATCTGGATGTCACTACTGACTTTCCTATCGATCTGGGAACAACTTCCCACATCATTCTTCATGATTGAATTGTACTCTTCAATCATTGCATCAACCCATACGTGTTGACGTGTTGCTTCTTTGTAGATGGAAAGTTCTGCACCAATGAGTTGGCTCATAAGACCGGAGTAATTTTGTGGTCTTATGCTTTCTTTGAAAGTCCCGAGAGGAGCTCTATGCTTCTCAGCTTGTACTGTTTCTTGATACCAAGCATGTCTCCTTTTGGAAGGAGGAACTTCAAGCATTCTTCTGGTGGACTTTCAGTATCCTCCAGCGCATTTGGAATTTGATCCTCAAATTCCTCTTCCTCCCTCTTAACTTCTGAATCTGGAAACTCGGGAGGAGGTCCTTCATCTTCCCTTGAAAGCTCTTGTGTTTGACAAAACACAGCTTCCTCATGGAAGATAACATCTCTACTGACTTCGATGTTCCTTTGTCCAAGTACATAGATGCGGTAGGCCTTCGAGCTGTCACTGTAACCGACGAATATACCTTTCTTACCAAAGGGCTCTAGCTTAGCCCTCTTTTCTTTTGGCACATGCATGTATACCGGAGTGCCAAAGATTCTCATGTGGTCAACTGCAAGTTTCTTGTTGGTGAAGACTTCTTCTGGAGTCTTCTCCCCCAAGATAGCACGAGGGCTTCTGTTCTGGATGTACACAGCAGTACATGTAGCTTCGGCCCACAAGGATAAAGGAAGACCTAGATCAGTAAGCATAGCTTTAGCAGCTTCATAGATCGTTTCGTTCTTCCTTTCTGCAACCCCATTCTATTGAGGGTTGTATGCTACTATCAACTCTTTCTTGATTCCTGCTTCTCGGCAAAAATCATCAAACTCATTAGACTCATACTCACCTCCATTATCTGATCTCAAGATATGGATGTGGCTACTTGTTTGATTTTCAATTTGAGCCTTGAACTCTTTGAACCTGTCAAAAGTCTCAGTTTTGGCCTTGAGGAGGTAAATCCATGATTTCCGAGAATGATCATCTATGAACAATACATAATATAAAAATCCACTCAAGGAGGGTGAAGACATAGGCCCACAAATGTCAAAGTGAATCAAATCCAATATACCTTTAGCTCTATTCTTGCTTCTGGAAAAGGATTTCTTAGTGTTCTTACCTAGAGCACATCCTTTGCATCCATCATGTTTGGGAGAGATCTCTGGCATGCCCGTGACCATCTTCTGTAAACCTGAAAGAGTTGTGTAGTGAAGGTGTCCAAACCTTCAATGCCACAAGCTCACATGGATCAATTGTATGATGTACCAAAGCATGAGTGGAATCTTCGAAAGCCTTATAAAGAACTCCCTCTCAAACCCCAATCTGTACAGTTGATCTTAGCTTTTAATTCTTTGCCCATAGTAGGACCTTATTATCCATGAAGAGGACTCTATAGCCCTTGTCCTCTAAGGCAACAACAGATAGAAGATTCTTCTTTAAACCAGGAACATATAAGACATTATCAATATGTAAAACCATATCTGAATCAAGTTGAAGTGAAGTTGAGCCAACTCCTTCAATCTTGTACGTGGAGTCATCTCCAAGTTCCACCTGTGTAGTGAACTTCTTCTTTATGTAGCTGGTGGGAGCTCCACGGTTACCTGTCAAGTGTCTGGAGGCACCACTATCTACTAACCAGGAGTTGCACTATCTGTGATGAAACCAGAGAGAGCAGAGATCAGGTAGTACTCTCTCCTAGGCTCGTCTTATTTGTTAGCCCTGGTGTTCTTCTTCTTTGGCTCTTCTTCTTCTTCTTCTTCTTCTGCAGCAGAAGCTTGAAATCTTCTTTTGATTTTCTTCTTGGGCTGCCTGCAATCTCTAGCATAGTGCCCAAACTTATGGCAATTATAGCATTCAATTTTTGAACCATTAGAGTGCTCACCTTGTGGTTTCTTTCCCTTCTTTTGCTAAGGGGAGGTCTTCTTGAACTTCGTAGTCTTTGTTATAAGTGCAAGGTTCCCGTCCTTAGTGCTAATTGCCTTGCCTGAAACTCTTCCTTCTTCTTCCAAGCAATCATGTCGAAGTCTATCAAAGCTTGGTTGATTCTCACGCACACTTACTGATGCCATAAATGTTTCCCAAGAGTTTGGGAGACCATCGACTACAGTCTGCATGAGGTCATCATCATCCACAGTAATACCAATAGCTGTAAGTTGATCTCTTACTTGTGCAATCTTTATGAAGAAGGGTCCAACTCCTTCATACTTGTTCATCTTCGATGTTCGAAGCCTTTTCTTCAAAACTCTCTTTTGACTGGGAGCCTTCTTTTCATAAAGATTCGTTAAGGTGTCAAAGCATTCTTTGGCAGTCTTCAACAATGTGATGTTGGGCATCAATGTTTCTTTGACAGAATCATAAATGATCCTTCTAGCCTTAGCCTGCTTCTTCTTGTAAGCAGTTCTACCAACATTAGATGTTGGCTCTTCTATGACATTGAATACTGTGTCATCAAGGTCATTCTCTTCTAGAATGGATGTAACCCTAGCCTTCCAGGAATTGTAGTTGGTTGAACCTTGAAGCTTCTCTTCCGATCTGAAAATATGATGGCCATCTCTGCCACTTGGTCAAATGTCAAGTCTGCAAAATATCCCGAAGTCTAAGAAGACAACAACAATTCCTTCTTACTCGGTCATCACATCCTAAGCTCTGATACCATGTTAAGTTCTTAGCATTAGCATGAATACTTTAAAATTTGCAAACTAACATGTAACAAATGACAAGTGCAATAAATAACATCAACACACTAAACACAAGAGTTTTTCACTAGGGTAACCTTTAAAGGACAAAAACCCCAAAAGCATTAGTAATTCATCTCGTAAATGAGATGACTAAGTTCTTCAATGAATTCTCAAACCCTAATGGGTTTGTACCACAGATCCACAAATTACAAAAGATAAATTTACACAAAAAAAACAAACTTGGGCTTTTATCAAATTAGGGCTTTTTGCCCTAATTTTCTCTCTCCTGCCAAGAAAATCAGACTGCCCGAATTAGCTGCTCATAACCCTATTTGTCTGCCCGGACCTGCTGCTAGGCTGCTCGAATCTCTTCTTCTCTGCCCAAACCTGTTGTTACTCTGCCCAAGCCTGTCGACGTTTGTTGCAGCTCTGCCTGAGCCCTGCTTGGCCTTGTTTGCTACTGCCTGAGGTCCTTGCGGGTTTGATTGTAGGCTGCCGAAGGGTCTGTGCAGACCCAACAGCCCTAATGGGCCTGTTGGTTGCTGCTCACGGCCCTTATGGGTATGCCTGTAGGCTGCCCAAGGGTGGGTAGGCAACCCAACATCCCTCACGAGTCTGTTAGCTGTTGCCCGAGGGTGGGTAGCAAACCTAGAAGCCCTCACGAGCCTGGTTGTTGTTGCCGAAGGGTGGGTAGCAGACTCGGCAGCCCTTACGGGCATGTTGGTTGCTGCCCGAGGGTGGGTAACAGACCCGACAACCCTCACGGGCCTGTTTGTTGCTGCCCGAGGGTGGGAAGCAGACCCGGCAACCCTCACGGGCCTACCTGTTGGTTGCCCGAGGGTGGGTAGCAGACCCAGCATCCCTTACGGGCATGTTGGTTGCTGCTCGAGGGTGGGTAACATACCCGGCAACCCTCACGGGCCTGTTGGTTGCTACCCAACGATGGGTAGTAGACCCGGCAGCCCTCACGGGCCAATATTATCGAAATCGGACTGGTCATCGAACCGACGAAGCCCAAAATGTGAACTAGACCGGAACCGGAAAAAAACCGAGTAAAAAGCCGGCTGACTAAAAAATACATAAAATATTCATATTTTGTAAAAAAACATATATATTCATGTGCATACATATGAATCCAAACCATTAATACACAAATATGCAAAGTTACTCATATATATAGCAAATATGGGTGCAAATATCCAAAATAGCACCTAGTGCAATACATCTCGAAGGTTCTGAACCAAAGTACATCAACAAAGAGGCTCTAAATGGCCCCTACAATCCAAATATTAAACCATAGTACTAATGAATAACAATAAAGTGATCATATGGCACTACCCTACTAGCTACTACAACTAGAGTCTAGTGTCTAGTAGTCTACTACTCCTCACCATCGTCGTCCTCATCCTCTTCCTCTTCATCCTCTTTAGGAGTGGGATTTTGAGCCCCACTTGATTCCCCTGGCCCTGAATGTGGGAACCTCTGGAGGTGGGTCCAAATCCAACCAAGAAAGGTCTTCATTATCAAATACTGCTGCTTCAGTCTCCACAACCCACTCTGATGATGGATCAAATTCATTCAAGGTTATGTTGCCTGATGCTGGTGTCTTGTTCAACAACTGGTTACACCTCAGCCTAAGATTGTACTGGACATAGACCATATCATTCAACCGTTTGTGTTCCAAACGGTTTTGTTTCTTGGTGTGTATACGCTCAAATACACTCCAATTGCGTTCACATCCAGAAGCACTGCTAGCTCAATATTCAAACTGCAAAAAAATTCAAATCAGTGCAACTCCCACCAAACTGCCCCAACCAATAGGCTGCAATAAGAGTTGAATGCAAACAAGTTTCAGCAAATGGCTTTGGATAATATAATTTGAAAACTTTGGAAATTCTTACCCGATGGATCCTTGGATCTGCCTCGTATGGCCATGCTCATGCCAAAGTTACCCATACTTTCATTGAATTGCAGTAGCTTACTGTGTATCTCATCTTGTATCCTGGCATCAAGAACCATGTGCTCAATGCATCTATACAATCCGTCTTTTACCTCCCCATCATCATTGGCTTCAAAGTCTTTTGTATAGTGGTACCTTCAAAATTTTATTCAAAGTTCAAAAGACAAAAAATATTCATCAATGAATTTGAAATTGTAACTTATAACTTTGAAAGTTTGAACTTTAAAGTTTGAAATTAAAAGAAAACTTATAACTTTAAATAGGAATTTTGAGATTTCTTACCTTGGGTTTAAGTAATAGCCAGCTGCATACAAAGGACGATGGAGTTGTCTATTCCATCTGTCATCAATGATATTCCAAATAGGAAAATACTTCTGCCTTTTATCACCACATGCTTTCTTTATTGCTTCTTTGGCCTGATCCATGGCCTCATAAATAAAACCCATAGCAGGTTTATCACCATCTACCATCCGCAACACTCTCACAAAGAGGCTCACTGAATAAAACTATCTCATCTGCCTTTTTCCAAAATGTTTTTTCAAACACTTTGTCAACAATATCTTTCCCTTTAGCCTTTTGACTCCATTGACATTCATTCCACTCATCGCAAAATAATGTTAGGAACCCATGTCAATCCTTCTCTTTACTATGTTAGTATATTGTTGTTGGACGCATATGCTTTGTAAATCGTCCCATAGTAATTGTTGATCCATAGCTTGTGTTATTGTTGTGAGGCGCATATGCTTTGTAAGCCGCCTATAGTATTTGTTGATCCATAGTTTATATTGGCCCATGGTTTTGACCCATAGTATTGGCGCCCATAGTTTATATTGGCCCATGGTTTTGACCCATGGTATTGGCGCCTAATTTTAGTATATAAGTGTGTGTTGAGGCCAAGGAAGGCACCGTGAAGTTATTTTGTATTGAGCTTGCTCAAAGGAGGTTGCCCCCTCGAAGTGGCCTGCGATTAATATAAAAGTGATTTTGAGTTCTGCTGCTATATCGTGTATTTTGATTACTTGTTTGCTGCAGGGTCCTCACAGATAACATCTTCCGCAAATTGGCTTTTTGATCAACAAGGGATTGCAACGAAAGAAAGTTTGTTGCAAGTCATGTAATGGCTGATCTAACAAGCTCTTTACCCCCAATGTTCTTCCTCATAAGACTCAAAACCCATGAGTGGTTGTAGATGTACCTGGTTATTGATTTTGCCTGCTCCACACACTTCTTCACCCACTCAATTTTGCCAATATCCTCCAGCATGAGGTCCAAACAATGGGCTGCACATGGTGTCCACCAAATGGTGGGGTATTTTTCCTCTAACATCCTTCTCGCTGCAACATAGTTTGAGACATTGTTAGTGATGATCTGTACAACATTCTTTGGCCCCACCTCCATAACTATTCCATCCAAAAGATGAAATAATAATTGTGCATCCTTCACCTGATCAGAGGCATCCACAGATTTAAGAAACATGGTTCCTTTTGGGCAAGCAATCAGGAAATTGATAATAGTGCGGGATTTTCCATCAGTCCATCCATCAAACATTATTGTGCACCCTGTTCTACTCCAGGACTGCTTGAACTCCTTCGGATATTCATCTATTCTTTGAACTTCATTTTGTAAAAGGGGTCCTCTGATATCATGAAAACTTAGGGCTTTTAAAACCTGGACCACATGAAGCTATAGCATCTATCATAGGTTGATAATAAGAAGAATTAGTTGCATTGAAGGGTATGTATGCATCATTCCACCATCTAGCTATGCATTCCCCAGCAGCCTCCTTCTCCATCTTCTTCCATTTAGCATCAATGGTGGGCTGAACACCAGGGCTAGTGCGAGGCACAAAGAAAGAGTCAAGCCCTCTACTGCTGGTCGGGGTACTACGTGGCCTCTTCAGGTTCAAACTGGATGCTCTACGTCGACCTCTCCCCCTAACAGGAAAACTGGAGGATTATTCAAAACTAGTCAAATGACCTTGAGGGGTTTCATGATTACCACCCTCAGGATCATAGTCAATCTCATACTCAAATGGCATTGAACTTCTCCCTATGTCTTCTTGAATCCTCTTTGTCTTGGCTTTTTCTTCTTGGTAGGCTTCAATACTACTTAGCATCTATGCTCTAAGATCATCAAAGACTTTCCTACAAGGTTCAACATTGTCTCTAGCACCAGCTAAGTGTTGTTTTAACCTATGGATACCTCCCCCAGCGATTTTCTTCCCACAATAGTAACATATGTTTTCCCACCATCATCCAATTGGCAATGAACCCATGCCGGATCCCTCCTCTCTTTTGGAGCCATGGCAAACAAAAGCTGGAAATAAAACCCTATAATTTATTAATAACTTTTAACTAAGAAAAAAAAATTAAAGAGAAAAGTCTTGAGACTTGAGTCTTGACATACCTTTGAGAGAGAAGAAGAAATGAAGGAAAGTTTGAGAGGAATTGCCGCTGCCAAGAGAAAAAGAACAAGCTGACCCGTGATAACAGTCCACAAATTCTGCACAAAAGCCTTCAATAACCTCCAAAACAGTCCACGTAATAGCTCCAAATCTGCTGCAAAAAATAATGCTTCTAATCTCCTCCAAATCCTCCCTACAAAACACACTTGAACTTGCCCAACAAGTTCTTGGAAACCAAACCACTAATAAAACTCAGCTGCAAAAGACTACAAAACTGCCCAACAAACTGTGCTCTCAAGATTGCCAAAGTATTAGCAATGAGTAATGTGAGTAATGTAGGGAGTGGGGGGGTGTTTAAATAGTGTTAGGATAGGCTTAGGGTTAGGTTAGAAGCATAGCCTAGGTTGTAGTTTGTGTTTTTTTTTTAAATTTGAAATCCGTGAGGGTCCCTGTCCGCGGCTGTACGGTAGAGTACGGAACCGGTTGTCCTTTCAAAGCAAACTAAATATGCCTTGTGCTAGTGATGGTAAGCATTATAACAGGGGCTAGACCCAATGTCACCTCAATCTAAACTTTCAACTTCTTCGTATAACTCCTAAACCTTGGGGAGAGTCCCTAATCAAGGAAGGACACCTGCAGACACCAACATCTTCGTATAACTCCTAAACCTTGGGGAGAGTCCCTAATCAAGGAAGGACACCTGCAGACACCAACACACTACAAACACCAACACACCTACAAATACCTTTCTACAAGCCTTATAGCTGAGATCAATGCATTATATGGAGTCAAAAATGGATAATAAAGACACATAAATGATAAATCATATCAAGGAGTTAATTCAATATACCAATCAATATCAATCAATACCACAACTTTCAATGCAACTACACAACTCCCAACGTAGGGTCTCACATTTCTTGAGGGAACATCCCAAAAAAGTGCGCTCTAAAAGGGAGATGTCCGACAAGTGGCCTAGGGTGCACTTGATGGTCTAATCAAAACTATAAAAAACCTACAAAAATCCTATTCAAGCAAATTCACGTTTCCCAATGCACCAAGGCAAATAAGGACACGCTCATAAATCTATGGATAAATCCACTAAGGCAAATTTGGTGGGTGGACTGGAATTACAAGCTCACATCTATTTTTGGAGTTATTAAATTATTTAGATTTTCAGGGTTTTCCAATAATATTATATTTTTTAACGTTTTTTCAATATAGAAATGCATGTAAAATAAAAGACAAGTAAATTGGTAAAAGAAAGAAAATTTTGTTGAAAAAGATAGGGCATATGATTCATCTCAATCCCTGGGGCATTGAAAGATCAATACCAACGTCCCTCTCTAGAAATGCCTTCTAATACTTGCAATTAGAGCATCAACTAACAACCTCAAGGGTTATGTAGAAGAGCCTAATTAGAGCAAGCAAAGGATTCCAAGGCCCAATCAACAACGAGGAGCTCATTTGAAAGGATAGTCTCCTCATACAAAGTTGACAAAATGCTAGCAAGAAACCCTAACAATTTAGCATAATGCACCATAAAAGCATCATCAAACTAGGGTTAGAAGAAAATCCTACCAACATTCACCAAAAAATGAGCAAGGAAAATACCTTAGGTCACTCCTGAGCTTGAATTATTACAACCAATCGTGGCATCAACCAAAGCATGTGCAAAATTAAGCCCTAGGAACAACTCCATTCATCCTTCAAGCAAAGAAGATCATCCCAAGCAGGTGCACAAAGCATCAAGAGCTCCAATAAACCAAGAGAAATAGAAAAGATCTCATAATTAACCCATATCTCGTTGTGTTTTTACAATGAGAGGGAGGCACTATTTATATAAGACTAGCCTCACTTAATTTTAAGTTAATAGCCTAAAAGATAATGTAAAAATATATAACATTTGGCTTGCTTACCCATAGCTTTGGGGGCTAGACCACTCATAATAACAATAAAATATCTCTAAATGACATAAAAGTAGTAAATAAAGTGCAATTAGGCTACACCAAGTGCTACGTGTGCCAATAGGAGGATGGGATGCCCCAACTAACCCCAATAGATGTGTGCCCTCAACATCCTCCTTCATTATCCTTGTAGCCTTCTTCAATTCCCGGGCAATGCAAACCAGAGGAGGGGTTTTAGAACCAAAAATAGGTCAAAGTGAGCAAATAAGGTGTCATGAACCAATGCTATCACCTTTTACATGGCAAATAAGAGTGGTCACACATCCAAGTGATTAGCGCCCCAAGGGCACCAACCCCTATAGGATGAGCACCTCTTGGACAAGGAAATCAAGGGGACCATCCGTGACAAGATCAAGGGTATTTAGCCACAAATCAACACTCTATGCTCAAATCTTGTCCATTACATAGCAAAAAATAACCCCTTCCCTAGGGGATCTGTAGGTAACACTACAAATACTCTGAGGCATAACAGGAAGTATAATCATAACCTTTTTTAACCAGTATGTTATTTGTTTGACCATCAATGAGTAGACTTGGCCACTTTTGGGGTTTGTTAAAGAGGGTTAAAAGAGAAATATATTGTAAGAGCCGAAAAAATATAGCCATGCATTGTACTTGTGGTATTTTGACCAATTCTTTTTAAGGTTGTTATAAGTTTGTTGGGAGGTTAGGATTTTAAAAATATTTTATTGTTAATACTAGAATGAGATTGAGCTACAACCTATACAAGGATTGGCTCTCTCACTCATTTGCCATGTTTGGATGAGATCTTTCTTACTTGGAACTTATTGTTATATCTTTTAATGGAGCAATTTGAGCTCAACGGGTTTTTTCACCTGTTATATGTGGTTCTAAATTCTCATCGTTGAAGTTGCTAATGATGTATGGAATAGCTATAAATTAATAATTAGAACCATAGAAGGGTAGTCGTGTCACATAGGAAAGATTGTAAGAGAGCTTTCCTCCATTCCTTGATGTTTTATGCATGAACAGCACATGGTTCCCACCATCATTAGAGTCCCCTTTTGAAATTTTGAAAAACATTGCTTTCATTTGCATTTAGTTTTGTCCTGTTGGATTTGTTGAATTTTAGCATTAGCATGAACACTTTAAAATTATGCAGACTATCAGATAACAAAAGACAAGTGCAGTAGCAACATCACACATCAAAACACTAAACACAAGAGTTTTTCACTGGGGAAACCTTTAAAGGACAAAAACCCCAAAAGCATTAGTAATTCATCTCTTAAATGAGATGACTTGAGTTCCTCAAAATTCTGAGATGAATGATATCCAATATTTTCCAAACCCTAATAGGTTTGAACCAAAAATCCACAAAAGATAATTTTACAAAAAAAATCAAATTAGAGCTCGTTGCCCTAATACTTCTCTACTGCCAAGAATCTCAGATAGGTTGCCCGAAGCATGTTTCTTCCTTCCCGAAGCTTACCAAAGCTGCCTAGACTTCTGTCAGCCTGCCTGAGCCACGGGCTGCCTTCCTGGAACTCTGCCCAAGCTTCTTGTTGCCTGCCCGAAACCCTGCCCAAGCTCTCTGCTACCTGCACAAGCCTTTGCTGCCTGCCCAGAGATCTGTCTGAGCCTTCTGTTGCCTGCCCAGAGGTCTGTTAGACCTCTGTTTGCCTGCCCAACGGTCCCAACTACCTTCCCGGACCCTAATGGGTTGCCCGGTATGTTACAGCAGGCTGTCAGTGAGCCTAACAGGTTGCCCAAGCCCTATTAGGGCTTGTTGTAGGTGATCATGAGTGTTGGCAAGGTGAGGAGAGGGTTGTCATAGGAAGGGAGATGCCCAAAGTTCCCAACATCCTTCACGTGAAGAAATTCAAGTTGCTCGTGATTGTATGAAGCTGCCCATGAAGAGTCTGAAGGTAGTCGTGAAAGTAAAGAGCGCTAAAGTGAAACCCTAGCACATGAAGAAAGAGTAAATGTTGTTGTTGCTCTTTGTTGGTGAAACCCTAGTTTAGGGATTGATTGCAATAAGTGTGGGTGCCTTAGCTAGAATCCTCCATGCTAGGGCATAACCACAAAATAGCATTCTCTTCAAAACAACGAAAAAATTCCTTATAGTAGTCAAATCATGAGCAAGTGAGGGTGTCCAAATGAAATGGAATGATCTTCTTTTATATCCTTTGAGTCACCTGTAAGTGGACCAAAACTTTAAAGAACAAAATAATATTCTTTTATTCTTTTATTACTTTGACTTTTACCTTTAGTGGTGCTAAAGGTCTTTTTGCACTTTCACTTTAACTCCTTAGTGGTACGAAGGGTCCTTATGTATTTTTTACTTTAACTTTAGCCTTCTTCAAGTGCCCTGTGGTAAAAAACAAATGGTCAAGGTGGTCCTTCATCACCACTCAAAGTACATCATCATAAACAGAGAGAATTACTAATGCTTTTATCTCACACTCTATGTGACACCAAGATAGGGTATTAGGTGTCTTAACCAAGGGTAGCTAAGCCTTAGAGAAGGTCACAAAGCCCACAGATCAAGGGTCAGAGGGCTTATAGTGATATCCTAGTAATAGACCAGGTGCCTCAGCTATAGGCTACATAATTTGACCCAAGGTCAAATACTTGGTAACAGACCAAACGCCTCCATTCTCTTGGAGAATGGCCCTCAGCCCTAGGTTGAGTCCCTAGTCCCGAACTAGGTTAAATTTCTAGTAACTGACCAAGTGCCTCCATTCAAAGAATGGCCACTCAGCTCTGGGCCGAGTCCCCCAGTGCTGGACTGGTTCCACATCCTGGTCCCTGACCAGATGTCTCCATTCAACAGAATGGTCACTCAGCTCTAGGTTGAGTCCCCAGTGTTGCACTAGTTCCACTTCTTGGTCCCTGACCAGATGTCTCCATTCAACAAAATGGCTACTCAACTCACAGTTGAGTCCCCCGGTGCTGGACTGGTTCCACATCCTGGTCCCAAACCAGATGTCCCCATTCTCCTAAGAGAATGACTCTCGATGTTGCTCAGGAAAAATCAATAGTATTGGAACACCCTAATTACATTGTTTTGAGTTTTCACCGTAAGGGAACTCCTAGTGATTTCTATAACCCATGCTATAGTATGTTAAGGTTTATTGAACTTGTTCCCCCTTTCATTGGTTTTGTTCCCTTGACTCCATCACCCAAGGATTGGAACTAATCTTTCCATCACCTATACTACTATGAAGACATCAAGTTTTAACTTTTGCTTAGGCTATCTCTTCAAATCACCTTCTTACCCTTGCTAACATGGCCTAGCAATCCTATTTAAGGAATCCCCCCTTGAGTTGGAGAAGACCCAACCAAAGGTGCAAGGAGGTAGTTATTGAGGTGATAATGGGTAACGCCTCTAGGTTGTAGTTGGGATAGCCATGTTCTTTGGGGATTTAACTACAACTGCTAGTTCATGTTGTAACGGGGCCTAACGATTAAGAACACGTGTGTCCTCCTAAGAAGTCACATGTTTAAGTCCAGAGGGGGCTAGGGTATGTACAACTCCATAGACTTTAGCAATCAATTCACTATGCAGAGGAGGTCCTTTTTCCCACAAACAAGGGAATCTCATACACCAATTTGGTGTTTGGCTTGGTTGTGACCCTAAAATTAGATTATTATTATATATAAAGATATGTGACTATTTATTATAGTCCACATTATAATTATTATTACTATATTTTTAGTTTTGTAGAACACATTATATTGGACCAACATATGCTGACGTCAACATTACAAACAAAAAGATGGGATGATGTCATGGGAGAGACATTACAATCTCTTTAGTACTAGGCTATAGAATGCACCCCCCGCTTCTAACAGTGCAACTACTGCAAATTTAGAAATTGCACCTCAACATTGAGGTACCCAAATCTATTTCTTGTGGACTTTCAGCATTAATGTCGAACCTGAAATATAAATTGCAGTAACATATACTTCACTGCTTTTCAACCAAATACAGAAGGTGACCAAAGAAAATAAATGTTGAACAAGCATACTTCAATGGAACAATATTTCCATCCTTTAGGGTACACTTCCCAAGCACTATAAAAGATCTAAAAATACTTGTACATCATATTTATTACAGCTTTAAATCTGCTCACTTAGATCTAAAAATACTTATTATAGTATATTTATTGCAACATTTTTTAAACCATGGCCTTCACAACTATTACCATTGCAACAAAAACCTTAAAATCAAAGCCTGAAAAGTATTGCTGCCAGTAGCACCCCCCCCCTTTTTTAAGCTTAAAATTGCATCATTTTTTAAACAAAGGCCTTAACAATCAATACTTTGCAACAAAATCTTACAATCAAAACTCCAATCGAAAAATGGTGCTAACAATAGCACCCCCTCTTAACAGCGATATTGGATTATGAAGAATATTTATTTTAACATTACCAAAGATTAAAGAGTATGTTGAGCCCACATGAGTGTCTACATTCTATTTCTCCATATGCAGCTTTATGTCTCACAAAAGACAGACAGTTTGGGACAGAGTACTATACTTGCATAGCAGGGTAGGCTTGTGTCACTTCCATGCATTCCACATGTTTCCAGTGCCTCATATAGGAGTAAGTAATGGCATTTTTAACTTACACACTAGCCGAAGCGATTGTGCAACAGACCATACGGGTGATGTAATTGCATATAGTAAAACTACACCTTGATGAAAAGCAACCAAATTCTTGATGATACACCATTGTACCACTTGTAAAACAGCTTTGAGTCACCTTGCCTTTATGAAGAAGACATGGCGCTTTGGGGATTTACATTTCCAAGCACATTGAGACACTTTAAAATAATTGATTGTGGAAAGTTGGATATCACTTTGCAAAGTGCAAAGAAGCCACTTGCCCAAAACTAGAAAGATAGAATATCAAGGGGATCTTGGGTATTGACATAGTGCTTTGGGGATTTACATTTCCAAGCGCATTGAGACACTCTAAAATAATTGAAGAGGGAATGATGGATATCACTTTGCAGAGTGCAATGAAACCACTTGCCCAAAACCACAAAGATAGAATACCAAGGGGATCCTGGGTATTGTTACCTCCCAAATTAGCATGTGAAATTAAATCCCAGAAGAAAACGATGCTAACCCAAAGATAACTAAGAGGGAGAGCACTATCACCTCACCACCCCTCTTCCACATTAGGTTGGCTCTCCTCCAACTCAAAGGTGTTTGTCCCTACATAAGATCGCCAAGGATATGGCATTGAAGCTCAATGTGACACAATGAGTAAACCTTCACAAAAATATGTTAGAGGTATTGTTAACCCCCAGATTTACCCCTTGGCAATCTGGAGGGTTTAGGGCCAGCACATGTGACATTCCATTAGGCAACTTTGCTTGAACTGGGGTTGGTTCCCATTGAGTTCAGGTATGGGAACCAACTTTGCTTGAACTGGGGTTGGTTCCCATTGGTTCAGTGATGTTTTCCTGATTTAGAGATAGATAGTTCACAAGTTTTCATCAGATTTGGGAGAGTTTGCAATTCAGAGATGATCATATTTTCGACATCCTTGTGACCTCAAGATTCCAATGAGCCTTTTTCAGATGACATGCATAATATTTCTATTTTGGCAATTAGGGTTCGACATGCATTTCCTTGCATGGTGTTGCATGGCACTATCAGGGACATGCCTAGAAATGCATGTTTTTGCATGCCAAACATTCAACCAATTTTCTATTTTTTGCAGTGAGTCATACATGTATGACACCTGGCAATCTCAAGTGATGACATGGTGCAGTCTCGGGTGATGACACGTGGAAATCTCAGGTCATAACATGTGGCAAGATCAGGGCACCTATATGAGTTAACAGTGATGTGGCAAGCCTTGGAGTTCACTGAAGGGTTACATGAGTTATCAGAGCGCTTGCCTTAGTCAACTGGAGACAACTAGGTCACATGCATGGATAAGTGAGTGAGGTGGTATCAAGGTGAGTTAACTGAATGTCTATGTTAGATGACTAAGGCACCCTCCTTAGTAGACTGAAGTAAAGAGCACTTCACATCAGTTAGTCTACAGTTACTCTCAGTTTACCTTTACTTCTCTAGTGTGCATGGTCTTCTCTCACTTTACTCAGGATCTAACTCAAAGTGTCTTCACTTAACTCAACGCTTTGACGCCTGACCATGGTCAACATCAATCTAACTAAAGCACTTGATCCTCTCTCTCCAATTTGTTGCCACTCAACTCAAACATACTACAAGAAAGACTGGTTCACATGAATTATTTGACTACACTCTCAACTAGTCTAACTAAAGCACAGCTTTCGTTAACTCTCCACTTCACATCAGTTCGGTTCAAGTTCATCTCCACTCCATCAATGCACATGGCATCTCCACCTCACTCATTCATTGAATTAGCTAAAGCGCGCGAGGAAGGAATTCCACATGAATTATTTGACTACACTCTCAACTAGTCTAACTAAAGCACAGCTTTCGTTGACTCTCCACTTCACATCAGTTCGGTTCAAGTTCATCTCCACTCCATCAATGCACATGGCATCTCCACCTCACTCATTCATTGAATTAGCTAAAGCGCGCGAGGAAGGAATTCACATGGATTAAGCAAGATGGTTTACTTCACTCAGCTTCTCACCCAATTAACAAGGCACCTACCTGTCATCAATCTACTCCATCATTACTCTACTCAGGTGCATCTCCAGAGGATTAGGGTGCATGGTCTCTTCACCGCAGTTTTTCAGCAGTCAAACCACATGCGTCTCCACTTGACTCCAGCACATCCTCACCTGGGTCATTCAATACACATTGGATTTCTTTTTAGAAGGAAGGGCTCACCATTGGTTTAGGCATGGGATCTTCTTCAGTAAGAGCATACTCTCTCACATTTCTCTCCTCTTCTAGCTTCTACATTTTTGCGTAGGAAACATCATTGTACCGATTCTGTATCTGTCTCTTCAGTGCAACCAGCTTTTTTATTTATGCAGAATAAAGCTTTGTTATGCTCATATCCGGCTCTCATAGTTTGATGGTATCTTGATGGGTTTTTGTGCAATGTTATAGAAGTTTTCAGCCTTTTATCTGGGTAGAATCTACCATTTATAAGCACTTTCAGTCTTTGTTTGCTCCATTTCTTTGAAGCTAATGTTCAAGGAAATTCCACCAACATTTATAAAATAAATTATAGTAACCACTTTGGCTGTTTAATCGCAGCAGACCAAATACCTTTTATTGCTGCTGTTTTATTGTGTTCTATTGCAGATTTACATGTTGAAGGCAGCGTAGGAAGAGTTAGGGACACCCCCCTAAGGTTGGCATGCACCAACTCAAAAGGAGAGGAGTTATGCTAGTGACATTGGACAGTTTTCTCATAAAAGTTACACAAATTTCTGATTGTTCATCCATAGAGTTATTCATACTTACATTTGAGCAGAAGTTTATGCTAACAAGTATAGGATATAAAAATGATGGAAATATCAAAAGACTAGACCTATACCAACCAAGGCTAATCCAAAGGGGGCTGAATTTTTGTATGCATAAAGAGGAAAATGAGACCAAATCAGCACGTCAAATTACCTTAAGTTTGGATAGAAATTACTAAGAGGAAAATTATCTTAAGTTTGTATGCATTAAGAGGAAAATGAGACCAAATCAGCACGTCAAATTATCTTAAGTTTGGCTAGAAATTACTAATATATGTGGAAGGAAAGAGTAGATAGATTCAACTTTCAGTTGTTACTCAAGATTTCTATAATTGAGACATTCACGAAGCATGAAGTTAAACAATTACATGCCCAATCTGTTTTCTCGATGGAATAAGAGAATTAAGAGGAGATCATAATCTACAATCCTAATACACTTAAAGGGTGGCAACTTGGCTCTTCGCCTTATCTTGAATACTATAGCTTTTCATCCAAAAGCATTAGAAATTCATATAACAGCACTATTAATCCATGAAAGCCACACATTAATAGGAAAAAAGACCTTGCATTCTCTTATGTTCCAAGAAATATATCCATTAAGCTCCAAGGAAGGGGGACCTCCAAATCCAACCATGAAAAGAATGGAGAGAAACTCCAATAATTCAACCATGAAAAGAACGAAGAGAAAACTTTTTTGTATAGGATTATTTTCTAACCCACTCTGACAATAAAATATGATTATTTTCTAACCCACTCTTCTGACAAATCTAACATTGATAAAAAATGGAGTTAGTTAGGCTTTTGCCAAGTCAAAGGTCTTCATTTCCTCGAGGAGAATTCACTCCACTAAAAGAATAAATAAAATATTACAACGCCCCTAGTGAAATACGCCCCTTTTACCAAGTCAAAGCTTCAAAAACAATAAAAACATCCTCCTTGTGCACCCTCCAAGATGCTTTGACATAAGATACATGAAATTTTTTCTCCAAAGAACCACTTCCAGGCCCTAAGTCAACAAATAATAAAGTATTGAGGTAGTTACAACCTCCACCTGAGCACCTTCCAAGAGATAGATCTACCCAACTTTCAACTACTTCACTTGATGTGCAAGGTGTGAACAGGACCAATTCAAAGATGGAAGTAGAGAGGAGTGCACCACCTAGGCTATAGGTGGCTTTGTAAATGGATAAATGCATGAAGTGGTATAGTCAAAAACAAACCTGTGAAGAGAGGCACAATAAAGTAATATTATTTTAATATATTGCCTCATAATGTGTGCCAAAGAGGTGGGTGCTACCCTCAAATGTGTGACATATGTATTAAAGTTGCATTCCCTAGTGATTGATTGAATTAAAACTTAGGGAATGAGACTAAAAAGCTTAATGACAACTTTAGAAAAATTAAAGCAATGCACAACCTGAGGCTTGGGTTTAATTAATCTGTAAATAAAAATATCCCAAACCAGTTTTACTAGGCATGTTGAAAAGTGGAAATATGGCAAAATGAAGGATTAATATAACAGTACTTAGGGAAATATAACCAAAACGTGTCATTTTCCTTCTAGAAAAGTGAAAGTGATGAAGTGTGAGTGTGATATAAATTTTACATCGAAAAAAGTGCAAATATGATGAAATAAGCACATTACCTAGGTAAAATGGTGGAAATGTGATGAAAATGTAAATGATACTAGGAAAACACTAAACAAATGCACCACCATGCTAGAGGATACTAACAAGTAAGAACAAGACATGAACTAACCATGTGACAACAAAGTAGAAGTAGTGACTAGAACATGAGAAGATTCACTACCACTGATCCAACATGAAGACTGCATCCATTAAACTGCAAAGAACGTGATGCACAACCGAAGCAACCTCCATCAAACAATCTCACATGATCATCAACAAGGAGAAGTGAATCTCCTCCACCAAAGATACCCATCAAATGCAAAGAAGGGTAAGACCCCATGAAGAAGTATACCCCAAAGTCCATCCAATGCTCCAAGGGTACTAGTTGCAAATCCCCATCAAATAAAAATCATAAGTTTACTCCTCATACAATATGAGGAGTAATAGGTATCAAAGAAGCTGTTGTAAATTATGTTACCAAGCATTGGATGCCAATGCCAATGTTGTGGGAATGAAGTTTTGTTCCAAGGCCTCAAATGCTTAGACATAGACATGTGAGTTCAAACACATTGAACTACATGGAATCACTAGAAGCATTAAACCCAGTTATGAGCTCTCCCGTCTTTTCTTGGCCTTGTTGGGCAAGTTGTTTAACATAGAGAAGATGTTAAGACATTATCAAATCTAGAGAGCATTTATTGATAAATATTTGAACAAAAGTTGAAGCTTGTTTCTCCAAATACAATGTGCTCAAAACCTCAAGCATAATGAATCTCTTTTCTCAACACCAAATGGTACATTGTTAAACTTTTAAACAAACAAAAAATTAGACACGTGATAAAAACAGACTCGCATAAAATATTATTTTATTAGAATGAAGTCATTTGATACAATGGATTTAGTCTCTTTTTATGTCATTGAGTTGGTAGATGTGTTATTGTTATAATGTAACCACTTTATTTAATAATTTATAATTCTCAATATATTAGTCACCTGTATCAACGTGACTTATACACTAGATTCTAACTACTACCGGAGGGTTATACTCCAACACCCCACTTAACTGTGCAATATAAAGAGTTACAACAAAAATATTAAATGTTTTTTAAGCAGCTTCTCTTCTCTATAGATCTGGAATCTTGTAAGTACTCCATCATACTGTCTCATCACTCTCATCCGAGTAGAATTCTAGAATTCTTGAATCTTCTAAATTCTTGAGTTCCGAATTCCTTGAATTCCTAAACCCATGAATTATTCTAAATTCCCAAGTTCACGAATTCCTCAAATCTCCAAACTCCCAAATTATTGAGATTCCCAAATTCCTGAATTACTTGGGCAACCATCCATGTTGAGCTAAACATTCTTTGATTTCATTTCCTATTGAAAATTCAACCACTCGAAATAAAAATTCACAGCCTATTTTTTGTTACCATAATTTATTGTCTTTGATGCATTGGGGTTAGCAACTATTTCCACTTTATTAAAGTGTAAATGCTCCACATCCAGTCTCAATTAAAATCATCAAAATTTCAACATATTGTTTGAGTGTTCTTTCAAATTAATCACAATCGTTTTTTGTCATCATTTCAAACCAAACGAATGTGGTCCATCATCAAGATGAATTGTGAAAAAAACAAATATTTTAAGAGTTTATTAATATGAAAAAGAAAGAAACAACCAAAAATTGGAGAAGTGGTGAGCTGACTAAGGTTGACTTATGAGCCAAAATTCAATGATAACACAATTTTAATAATCATTGAAGGAATATAAAGGATGGAAGTAGAATTGATGGAGAAAAATTAGCATAGGGAGACATTAGTTTAGGTTATTCTAAAATCTTCTAATTTATTAATTATTATAATCAAAGGCAAGAAAGCAAAGAATAGATAATCATAAAACGATAGATCTATCTTCTTTTTACCCTCTCTTCTTTCAAAGATTTTAAAAAATTGTGAGTGATATTTTAACTCAAAAAATCACACAAATACCTCAACTTCTTGCCTTATATGATGGATTCATATTTCTCGATCACTTTGTTCTCTGGATATCTTCCCTCTTTTACGTGTCTTCTCTTCTCAGTAGAGGTTGTGTGTTTTTCTCTTTGTGATATTGGTGAATGATGGCTTTAATTAATACTCTCAAATCTCGTACAACAACACTTTCTTCTTTGACAGTTGGCAATTGGCTTCATGTATTGGATGCACGGATTAATTTTGACCCTACTTCACAGCAACTCCATAAATGATATGGCATGCAACTCTTAGAAATTGGGTTTTCTCCTTGAACCTTTTATCTATATCACAATCACATCGAAATTCAACCACTTCATATTAATTTTTTACTTTATATTGCTCAAGAGCTTCCCACTCAGATACCATGTTAAACTTTTAAACAAACAGAAAAGATTGGAGACATGATAAAAATGGACTCATGTAAAATATTATTTGATTACAATGAAGTCATTTTACAATGGATTTGGTCTCCTTTTATGGCATTGGCTTGGTAGTTGTGCTACCGTTACAATGTAACTACCTTACTTAATAATATCTAATTCTCAATTTATTAGTCACTTATATCAACTTTACTTTTACATTAGCTTATAACTACTATCGAAGCATTATACTATTGAATTTTTGTACCTAGGGAAGTGACTTTGTGCCGTAGTCACTAAAAAGGGGACAAGTTACATGACCCCTGTATTAATTACTTAAGATGAGTAATTAATGCACTTTAGAGAATAAAGTGATTTTTTAAATAAATTTAAGTGGAGTTGAAAGGAAAAATATTTAATGGAGAGAAAAGTGATTTTTCTCGTCCACTAATGAGAAAACACTAGAACAAATGTGGACCCTTGATCTAGTGACCTTTCAGCTACCCTAGGAAGGTGAAATGAAAAGACAAGGAAAACAATAAAAAAGGCACCCCATTCCTCATTTTACTCACTAAGAGTTGGAAAGCAAATTTGAGAGAGCAAATCAAGTCCTTGAGAAGAGGAGCAGCAGAGAGAGAGAGAGAGAGAGAGAGACTGTGGCATGCATTCCCAGGCAATGAAATATTGTACATCAACACGTTTTTAGAGAAGAAAAACAGCAACACGCATTTCCAGGCAGTGATGTGATTTTCGAGAAAAAAATTTGAAATTTGTACAATTCCCTAGAGTCCGTACGATTTTACTGTAACTTGCACTAATTTCGGGGCAAAGTGAGCACAAAATTCAAAGTGTTTATTGCTGGGATAGCAAGCACGCAAACCAAGGCATTCAGACCATACATGCAACATGCAATTCGAGGAAGAATTGACTAAAAATTTCAGTTGGTTCGTACAATACTTCAACACGATTTCAAGAAAATTTGGCACAAATTTCAAGACTGGCACAGAAATCGAGGCTGGAATTTGTCTGATTGGTTGAGAGAAGTTGTATTCTGCTGTTGCATTATTTGATTGAAGAAATAAAATTACTCTCTCAAACAATGTTTTTAAAACCGTTCAACTTGTAACCGAAACTGGACGAGTTGACCGATTCAATCCTAAACTTACTCAAACCGAGACAAAACTCAGCCTGGAGGCCGGTTCGGTATCAAACCAACCGAGTCAGACCTTGACCCAACCGGTTTGGGTCTCAAACACGTCAGTTTTTCATTAACTCGGTCAAGTCAATATAGACCTTCCCAGGGTGCATGCATGGAGACTAGAAACAAATGTTCTCAAAAGAAAATTGACCAATGTGTCAGTAATATTGAATGGTAATGTTAAATTCTTAAAGTAAAAGTGGCGTTCACCAAATTGGTGAACGCCACTTTTAATTAAATTTTTAACATTACCATTAATTGTTTCGGGATGTTTGAGAGTGGTTCCAACCTCATCGGACTTCATATGCAAAAAGTAGAACTTTAGATCTCATTCAAAAATTAACAGACATAATAGTTTTCAAGATTTCAAAATTGCAAAATTTCCACTTAATTCTATCATGTATGAGGGTAAGGGATTGGAATTCAATAAAGCATCCCAAACTCTCTTCATATCTTGATGTTGGTGGTGTTGATGCCTGATTGTTGAGGTTAATTGAACTACTCTGTCATGACCTTAATAAAAATGTATCCTTCAGTGAAGCAAAATCCCTTATTAAGCATGGAAAGTTTTTTCTAGCCTATTTTAAAGCTTAGATTAGGAAGATTCATCAAAATTGTAGGGTGTTCACTAATGTCCTTGGAGGATCAACTTCGAGAATCGATGTAGAGGCAAGGGCTAGAGCCTGGAGTATAGGATCCCAGTATAGGCAAGGATTTTGATGCAATTTTTATTCCATTATGTATTGCACTCAGTGCCATTTTGATATATTCAACCTTAAATGGTATATACATGAATAGACTTTGTATATTATGTTTGTAATAGTTTGAAATCATAGCTTGGTATGTTAAATATATATTTTTTCATTAAAATTGCAAAATTTTATATATTTCTGACTAGTCCGAGTCTTTAAAATCAAACCGCTCAGGTTCATTGTCGGTTCTGGTTCCAGTCCGAGTTGACCCTCGATTGGTTCAACTACCGGTTCCGAGTTTAAATACATTGCTCTCAAACAGGTTTTCCCCTTGTGGGTTTTTCCTGGGCAATTTGTCAAAAATACTGTGTCTGGAATTTTTTGTGTGTGGTTGTCCTAAAATTTATGTCAGTGAATTTTTCCAGTGTTTAATGTACAATTTGTTTATGAGAAATCAATTCATCTACAGCAGAAATGTTTATTGGGTTGGGCATTAAACAATGAGGAAGAGACTTGAAACCAGGGTGGGAAAAGACACTTAAAATTAACATATACTCCAACATATATATGCATCAAAAGGCAACTCATGTTAGGATTTAAAATCCTCCCTTGTCCAAATTGGTCAATTAGATTATATTTGCCTAACTTAAGAGTCATTTAGTTATTATTGGGTCCACTAGTACCATTGGGTCCACTTGGGCTAATGAGGCCACCTATACCAATCACTAGAGTGTGGGGAACACAGTTAGAAGTTAACTGCACCTTCATGCATCAGTTTATGTGCCTCCTAGACCAATCCCTACAATTTAGGAGCCACTGGGAGTGTCGTCACCAACCTCCTTCAATTGTTGGTAGTTGGTGACTAGTCAAGCTAAGTTATGCTCCAGTTACATTTAGTTAGATGTCCTCCAGTTCAGTTAGCGCCAGTCTTGCATGGTTGCATGTGGGAAGGCGCCTATTCTCACCTACCACGTTAGTTAGACTAGTTTAGTTGATTATAATTGATGGAGAGACTGAATTAGACATCTAGAGTTAGCCTAGCGAACTCCTATAGTGATTTCGACACTTCTAGTTAGTCGTGCAGTCAAATTGAGTTGGTGATTTGAATCCTATCCACGTGATTCGAATTCTCCTTTATGTAACATTGTTGTATACTATTGGGATTAATGAAGTTTATACTGTAATTATACTGAGCAATACTTGTATGTTTCCTGTGAGATTTGTTTTGTTCAGTGGGTATTATTCAATCCTTTACACTGCATAATAATTCAATCTAATTGCACTCATTGCTTGAAGATCAATGGCACATTGATTCTAATATGGTATCAGAGCCTACTCAAGCAAGCCTCAAGTATGTATGATCTCCATTGTACACCAAAAGCAACTAGATTTCCACATAAGTCTTGCAAAGTGTGCATTGCTAACTCTGGATTTGTTCAAAGAAGTCTCTGGGAGCGTGACAAACCTTGAGAAAGGGTACATGTCGAGATGGAAGGCTTGATTCTGACATTGTGCAAATTGGTTTTGTTTTTGGAGTGTTTTCTTACAGGTGCTACATAGCTTGTTTGAAGAAATTGTCTAATCAGAAGGAGAATTGATGGATTCTAAATCTTTCTCGCCCTGAATCCTAACAACCTTCAACTATGTTGATTGGAGGGCAGATATGCAGGTCTCCTTGCGCAAGTTGGGCCTGTTCAAGATGACAATGGGAAGAGAGACTAGATCCCACCATCCTGTTGAGAAAAACAACTTTCTGAACCGGTTGGATGAAGCTTTTGGCTTTCTATGTGCTCACATCTCCAAGGATCTCCTCTTTCATCTTGAGGGATTGAGGACTCCAAAAACAGCTTAGGAGAAGCTCAAATTCTTGTTTGGCAAGCAAGATGAGCTTCGGGGACACATCTTGGAGAACGAGCTCGTAGCCTTACAGCCCAGCAGTTTCGAGACTATCCAACAATTTTTTACCAAATTCAAGTCTCTTGCACTACAATGAAAGCAGTGTGGAATAGAGAGGAAGGATGAGCACTTGTGATCTCCATACTCAACAAACTTGGTTTTGAGTATTTTGTATTTGTCTCTAGCTTCCATTCCGAAAGAGCTTCCATCCCCAATTGGAATATGCCTTCACTTGATAGCTTTGTCGAGTCCTTAATACGGGAGCAAGAAAAGTTGGTCCAAATGGGAGTCCTCCAAACTTCCAAGAACCAAGCTCTTCTAATGCCAGATTCTACCAATGCACAAGCTAAAGGGAAGCACAACGGGAAGAAGCCTAAAGCATATGATTCAAAACCAAAAGAGAGTCAAAGGTCTTCCGAAGGAGCTTCGAGCTCCAAGAGAAAGAAAAAGTTCGAAAAGACAAAGTGTCCCTATTGTGTGAGGGGTTTTCATCTTGAAAGCCATTGTATGAAGAAGCAGATCAACCAGTTGTTCCCCCTCCTTGAACAAAACAGCATTGCTCTTCCACATGGAGCAAAGAAGTCCGATGCTGGACCACAGACAGAAGATCATGAGAGGTGCCATGCCTTGAAGGCTGGCCCTACTCAGTCAACAGCTTATTTAATTGATTTTGGAGCATCCAAATCCAACCACATGGTTTCCTCCAAGGAATCCTTCTCCACCCTCACGCTATCAAGAGGACCAAGCATTCAAATGGGAGATGACTCCCAAATTCCAGCTGTCGGGAGAGGTGCGGTTAAAATCCAGCATAATGAGTTCAAGAATGTTCTCTATGTGCCCTCTCTTGCAACAAACTTGTTGTCTGTTTATCAAATGACCCAGACAGGCTCTCCCAAGAGAGTTACATTTGACTCTGACTTAGTTGAAAACACAGAAAAAGCTACTGAAAAGCTCATAGCAAAAGGTATTGCTAATCATGCCACTAAGGCTTATGAGTTCTCACATTTTTTGCATGTCTCACCTCCTACTGCTTTATTGACTCATGCTAACAACACCAGTAAGATATGGCATGAGAGATTTGGGCATCTCAATTTCAAATATCTCCAGCAACTCCACAATGATAAAATGCTTGAAGGTTTGCCTCTCATCCAAACTTTCGATGGAGTATGTCCCAGTTGCTTGGTAGGTAAGCATCCAGAGAAGAGGTATGAAGTTGGGAAGGCACATAGGGTTGCCTCTATACTTGATTTTATACATAGTGATGTGGCAGGACCAATGCCCACGACATCAATTAATCGTTGCAAGTATTTCCTTACTTTTATTGATGATTATTCTAGGTTCTGCTGGATATATTTCATGAAACAAAAAATCAAAAGTTTTTGGAATTTTTAAAGTTTTTAAAGCTATGATTGAGAATAGTTTCAGGAAAAAGATCAAGTCCATAAGATCTTATAAAGGAGGTGAATACATTAAAAGAGAGTTCCAGCATTATTGTGAATCAGAGGGGATTCGAATGGAACAGTCAGTTCCATACAAACCATAGCAAAATGGTGTGGCTGAGAGGAAAAATAGTTCACTGAAGGAGATGGCAACATGTCTTTTCCATGCCAAGAATCTTCCTCAATCTCTTTGGGCAGAAGCCGTAAATTGTGCTTCATACATTCAAAATAGAGTGCCTCCTAAATCAGTGGTTGGGGCCACTCCATTCGAAGCACTGCATGGGCATAAGCCCAATGTCTCTCACTTGAGAGTTTTTGGTTCAAAAGCTTGGGCCATAATACCCATTGGTAAGAGAAAGGCTTCCAAGCCCAAAGTAGCGAATGCGTTCTGCTAGGATATGCAGAGCATGCAAAAGCATACAATTTGATGGAGGTTGCAACTAGGAAATGCTTCATTGAGCAAAGTGTTCAGTTTGAAGAAGATCAATTGTTTGATTCAGTACCATCCGAAGCACAAGAAGGTATAACCACTCTTCCACTACCTTTTGATGATGATGATTTGTTACATGTTTCAAATTCAGCTGAAGAGGAACCAGATCAGCATGATCTTGGTATTGAGGTTGAACCTCGTGAGATTCTAGATCCAGATCCAGCATCCATTCCAAACCAAAGGCCTAAGCCTAGATGGGCCCAAAAGCTCATTGTTGCAGTTGGGGATGGTGCTGGGAATCCAAAAGACAGAAGGAGAACAAGGTCCCAGTATCAGAATGAGTATGTTGCTCTCTTTCTCACAAATTCACTCCCTAAAGAGTGGTGCAACAAGGTTCCAAAAGAGTGTTACATGATGATAGCGAATGATCAACTATTTTGCCCACAGAAGAAGAAAATTGATCATTCTCTCCCTCTTCCATACAGAAGAAACACATACAACATCCATCATATCAGAACGACGTTGAGAGGTTCACATGCACAGCTTCAGGATGTTGTTGCACAGTAGAACCATGCTGCAAATTGCAACAGAGTTTTTTGCAAGTTATTTTCAAGGAGGAAGTTTCTTTTCTTCTAAAAATAGCTTGTATTTCATGTTCCTGCTTATTTTGAGGGGGGGGTTCCCACGAGGTTTTCCCCTATTTCCTCGGTTTATTAAGCAACACTTTTTTATTCTTTTCGATTGTATATAGGTGACCTTTGGCCTTGTTGCCCACAGTTGTCCAAGTTAGGATTCAGGGGGGGTGTTAGGATTTATAATCCTCCCTTGTCCAAACTGGTCTATTAGATTATATTTGCCTAACTTAGGAGTCATTTAGTTATTATTGGGTCCACTTGGGCTAATGGGGCCACCTATACCAGTCACTAGAGTGCAGAGAACACAAATAGAGGTTAACTGTAAATTTTCCTTTAATATTCAAAGTAGGGCTAAACAGTGCATGCAAATCTCTACTAACAACCACACATGAATATCTTTTACAGTATGCAGCAAAATATAAAACTGAGAAATAAATCACAACACCGCATCACAATATTGACTCTATTATTTTGGGTATGGAAACCCACGGAAAAAAACAAAGATGGGAAAACCAATGCAGCAATCAAATATAGATTTTATTATGAAAAAATATGGAACTTTTACAATCACTGCAAATTCACCCAAACCTAGCGAATGCAGTACCTGGCAGAATCACTGGGCAAATCCCAGCTAAACCTCAACACCCTCCTGTGTGAGTGTATAGCCCAACTGCACGAAGCTCGATGATCCTACTACTCATTCCTTCGTCTTCTCAGCTAAATCCTTTGTCTGACTTTCTCTCCCTGTCTGTATCTTGCTTTCTCTCCCTGTCTGTATCTTGCCTCTGTCGAAATACAAGTGTGTGTATCCTCTCCACCAATTGATCTCTCTTTTATAACTTTAGGTAAAGCAAAAACCCTAATTTCACTTTCACTTTAATTAGTGGTAAAGCAAAAACCCTAATTTCACTTTCACTTTGACTAGTGNTAGTGTTTCACTAAAGTTAATTTAGATCACTTTAATTTATTTTCCAAAGTAAACTTAGGAAAAGTAAATTAAATACAACTGATTTCCTAATTTAAGTCTTTTGCATGCAATAACACATGCATGCAGGAAGACCTTCCTTGCTGCTACTAGTTTAATACTCCCTCTCAACAAGGAAGGGATTCAGTAGCAACCCCAACTTATCCCTGAACTTCACAAAACTCTATCTGTAAAGTGCCTTGGTGAAAATGTCCGCCACCTGCTCATCTGCCTGTATGTACTCCAATTGAATGGTTCCTCTCTGAACACAATCTCTCAAGAAGTGGTATATGATGTCTAATCATGGAACACTGGATTCTCAGATAACCTGATGCCACTCTGATTGTCACAGTGAACTACTATAGCCTCTAGCTCACACTTGAACAACCCTGCAAGTAACTTCCTCGGCCACATACCCTCACAAGTAGCCATGTTGGCTACCATGTGCTTTGCCTCTGCCAAGCTCAATGCAACTGACTTCTGCTTCCTGTTGAACCAAGAGACAACCCCTGATCCAATGCTGAAACAACAACCTGAAGTACTCTTCCGGTCCTCTACACATCCTGCCCAGTCAGCATCTATGAAACCTGCTAACTATACACTCCCCATGCTCTCATAAACCAATGCATACTCCATTGTACCTCTGATGTAGCGAAGCATGTGCTTCGCAGTCGTCCAATGCACTCTCCGAGGGTCCACCATGAACTATCTCAAAGAGTTGACTACAAAGTTGATGTCAAGTCGAGTGTTAACCAAATACATAAGCGATCCAATAAGCTGACGATACAAGGTAGGATCAAATCCGTCTGACCCTGATCCATCAATCTTCCTCCAATTGGAAACTAGAGGTATGGCCATAGGCTTGCAGTCCTCCATCCTGGATCTCTACTACATACCTCCCCTGTCCAATGAAGAAGCATATCTCTCTCTGCCAAACCTCCAAGCCCAAAAAGTAATGCATCAGCCCAAGGTCCTTCATCTCAAACTCCACTGTAAGGTTGGACTTGCAGTCTCCAATCAGCCTCTCATCTCCTGTCAAAAAGAGATAATCGACATACAGGACCAGTATGAGAGGCACCTCACCTGTCAAGAAGTACAGGTTGTGGTCAGTCTCACTCCGTTGAAATCCCATCTCCCGTAGATAGCTGTCAATCCTCGAGTACCATGCTCGAGGTGCCTGCTTGAGCCCGTAAAGAGCTCAATGTAGTCTGCATACATGTGTCTCCCTGTCCTCCATATCAAACCCCTCTGGCTGCTCAATATATACCTCCTCCTCTATCACTTCGTTGAGGAAGGCAGTCTTGACGTCCATTTGATGGACACGCCAACCCATCTCAGCTGCTAGTGAGATAATGGTCCGAATGAAAGAAAACCTAGCAATAGGGGCGAAGGTCTCCTCATAATCAATAGCCTCCTTCTGTGAAAACCCCTTTGCCACGAAGCGTTGCTTATACTTTTCCACACTTCCGTCTGCAGCATGCTTCACCTTGTAAATCCATCTGGAGCCCACCACCTTTTTCCCTTGTGGCCTTAGCCCAACCTCCCATACCTGGTTTTTCATAATGGAGTCATACTCCTCAACCATAGCCTCCTGCCACACATCATGTTGTGCAGCCTCCCCGAAGCTGGAAAGTTCAGATTTAATGAACTCTGTCATCAGTGCCATGTAACTAAGCCTCTCTGGTGGTACACTCCGTCTAAAAGATGTCTGTGGAGGATCTACCTGCCTGGAATCCTGCACTGTGGACCTAAACCACTTAGGCCTTGGCCTAATGTCAACCTGCTACGGCTGCTGGATATTTGTCTCCTGCTGCAGCTCATCCTTCAAGTCAATGACTAAAGGACCGTGTCCACCTGACTCCCTCTGACCACCAAAACCTGTGCTCTATGTCTGTACCTGTACCTGTACATCTGGCTCCTCCAACTTGACCCCCGACTCCCGTGTTGGCTGCTGCTCTGCTGGCAAGTCCAAAGAACTCCTCAAGGCCCTGTCCTCATCGAATTAGACATCCCTGCTCACAATAATCCTCCTTCGAGCTGAAATGTAAACTCTATATGCCTTCGAAATCTCGTTGTACCCAACAAGTAGCCCCTTCTCTCCAGAAGGATCCAGCTTCTTCCTATATGCGAATGTGTCTCACATCTGGCCTAGTGCTTGTGAAGACCTCCTCTGGTGTCTTCCTCCCCAAAGCTTTGTGGGGACACCTGTTCTGAATGTATATTGCAGTCTTGTATGCCTCGACCCAAAGGAATAGCGGTAATCCCTAATCAAATAGCATGGCCTTGACTGCTCCAACCATTGTCATGTTCTTCAGCTCTGCAACTCCATTCTGGTGTGGGGTATGGGGCATTGTGCTCCTTCTTGATCCCCCCAGCCAAATAATACTCCGTGAACTCATTGGAAGTGTACTCAACCCCGTTGTCTATCCTCAACACCCAAATCTTCTTCTCTGTTTGGTTCTCCACGAAAGTCTTGAACTCTCTAAACCTCTCAAAGACCTCTGACTTGTCCTTCAAAAAATAGATCCAAGTCTTCCTAGAAGGATTGGAAGGTCAAGCATTCTAGATTCAGGAAGTGTAGCTATAGCTACACAAGAGGGAAGGATCATGCCCGATGGTGTCCCAAAAGTTCCTTTTCGAGCCCCTAGAGATGAAGATGCAAATTGGGTCGCACATCAGAAATGCGCCAATAACGCGCACACGATGTACGAGAACCAAAAGGGAAGTCACACAGTAGTTGTAACCACTGAACAAATGGACACTCATACGTATGCATGCATCAAAATGCACCAAGTCCAAGGGCTCCTTAGACTTGTGCTCACTCTGTGGGAAAGGCTTCCTGATGTTCTTCCCCAAAGCACAACCCTTGTAGTGGTCATGCTTTTCCTCCTGTACCTGAGGAACTCCAATGACTGCCTGTCTCAGATGCTTCAGTGCTCCATGATGTAAGTGTGTCATCCTCCTATGCCACAACTCACCCTGACTGCTACTGCTAACTAGAGCCCTTGCAGGCTCAAAGTGTAATCTATACACTTTCCCGCTCCTCCTGCAAATCACCCGATCCAAGCTCCTATCTAACCCCTTGGGCCTGATATATACTCTATGGTCACGAAACTTCACCTGATATCCCTTGTCCTCCAGAGTGGAGACTGATATAAGGTTCTTGGTCAGTCCTGGAACATACAACACATCAACAAAACTGAGGGGTTTGCCAAATACCCTCTCAAACAAAACAGTGCCAACTCCCTGCGCCTGATACCGTGCATCATCACCCAGCTCAACATGGATCCATGTTCCACCCTCTTGCAAGTCTCTGAAGAATCTCTTCTGTCCAATCATATGACTAGATGCTCCACTATCGATGTACCATATCCTGCTCCCTATGGTGCTTGCCATGCAAGCTATCAAGCAAAACTCCTCATCGAAGTTCCTGCTGAACTCATCCACCTTTACAGATCAAGCCATCTGAGTGTTACTCTTCTTCTTCCTGTCTAGGCATTGAGAGGCAAAGGGTCCCTGCTTGTGGCAGATAAAACACTTAACCTTTGACACGTCAAGGTTCTTCTTACCATCCTTCTTCCTCTTCGACTTCCCCTTGCTCTTCCCTGTAAGGGCTAGAGCCTCCTCATCCACAATCTGTGAGGCACTACTGGATGAGCCGGATCCTTGACCCATGCAGGTCTCCTCATGCACAAAGTCATCCCATAGTCTCTACCAACAGTGTCAACACCTTTGACAAAGGTGTCCCATGGCTTAGAAAAGCCATTGAGGGCTATCCGAACTAGCTACTCATCCATTGTCTTAGAGCCAACAGCTCCAAGCTCGTCCCTAATCTGTGTGAGCCTCGTGAGATAAGGCATTGCTCCTTCTCCCTTGGTCATCTTGGTGTTGCGCATCCTCTCTTGCAACACCATCTTTCGGTTCTCGTTCTTGCTTTGGTACAAACTCTCCAAAGCCGTCCACATCTCTGTTGCGGTCTTCTTACCAAAAATGTGAGGGACTATATGGTCCTTCACTCCATCCATGATAATCAACATGGCTCTCAAATCAATCTTCTTCCAAGTTGCTAAATCTGCCGAATCTGTGAGTGCAACCTTCGTGGAGTCAATGTGCTCCTCTGCATCATAAACGTCTAGGATCCTTGTGATCCTTTCTTTCCATGTAGAAAAGTTCTGAGCACCCTGGAGTCTATCCTCAACTCTTAACTACACGGCCATAGTGAAGTGTACCTGTGAAATCCTAGATCTGGAAGTCAAGCTTTGTGTCTTCCTATAGATTTGCCCCTGATCTATCACTGCTGCTGCGAATCTCTCAGCTTTAGCTCACCACCAGGGTTGGAATTTCAAATGGCGGATACCTGTCAAAATTGCCGGTAACAATCAAAATATGAAACGTTTTCTCTATTCTAAGCCAGATTTTGACGGTCTAGGTAAAATCTTAGTTGTATTTGACGGGTAAATTGACCTATGATGGGCATTTACCCGTCAAATTCCATCCCTGCTCACCAGAGCTCTGATACCATGTAAATTTTCCTTTAATATTCAAACTAGGGCTAAACAGTGCATGCAAATCTCTACTCAGAACCACACATGAATATCTTTTACAGTATGCAGTAGAATATAAAACTGAGAAATAAATCACAACATCACATCACAATATTGACACTATTATTCTGGGTATGGAAACCCCCGGAAAAACCCAAGATGGGAAAACCGGTGCAGCAGTCAGATATAGATTTTATTATGAGAAAATATGGAACTTTTACAATCACTGCAAATTCACCCAAACCTGGCAAATGTAGTACCCGACAAAATCACTGGGCAAATCCCAGCTAAACGTCAACACCCTCCTATGTGAGTGTACGGCCCAGCTGTACAAAGCTCGATGATCCTGTTGCTCGCTCCTCTGTCTGACTTTCTCTCTCTTTCTGTATCCGATCTATGTCGAAATACAAGTGTGTGTGTCCTCTCCACCAATTGATCTCTCTTTTATAACTTTAGGTAAAGCGAAAACCTTAATTTCACTTTCACTTTAACTAGTGGTAAAGCAAAAACCCTAATTTCACTTTCACTTTAACTAGTGTTTCACTAAAGTTAATTTAGACCACCTTAATTTATTTTCCAAAGCAAACTTAGGAAAAGTAAATTAAATACAAATGGTTTCCTAATTTAAGTCTTCTGCATGCAAGAACACATGCATGCAGGAAGACCTTCCTTGTTGCTACTAATTTAACATTAACTACAACTAACTGCACCTTCATGCATCAGTTTATGCGCCTCCTAGTCCAATCCCTACAATTTAGGAGCCAATGGGAGTGTCGTCACCAACCTCCTTCAGTTGTTGGTAGTTGGTGACTAGTCAAGCTAGGTTATGCTCCAGTTACATTCAGTTAGATGTCCTCCAATTCAGTCACTGCAAATCTTGCATGGCTGCATGTGGGAAGGCGCATATTCTCACCTACTTCTCACCTACCACATCAGTTGGACTAGTTTAACTGATTATAACTAATGGAGAGACTGAATTAGACATCTAAAGTTAACCTAGTGAACTCTGATAGTGATTTAGACACTTCTAGTTAGCCATGTAGTCAGATTGAGTTGGTGATTCGAATCCTATCCACATAATTCAAATTCTCCTTTATGTAATACTGTTGTATACTGTTGGGATTAATAAAGTTTACACTGTAATTACACTGAGCAATACTTGTCTGTTTCCTGTGAGATTTGTTTTGTTCAGTGGGTATTATTCATATTCCTTTACACTGCATAATAATTCAATCTAATTACACTCATTGCCTGAAGATCAAAGGCACACATTAATTCTAATAATTCAGGAGGACTGTATTTATTTGAATTATAGCTATGACGCCGCTGTTTCATTCAGGGAAATTTGTGCAGAAAAAAGGACCATGGAAACATATCATCAAATATGTAAGTATTATCTTTCGAACTGGCACATCAACATCCTTCATACTTGGAGTTATTCGGAAAGTATTTAGTAGCTTTGTAAATATTATCAGCATCATGTGGAAATAATTAAATGTTTTACAGGGTTAGCCTATCAAGAAGCTTAATGGACATCTGAAATGAGAATGATACACTCAGCTCTGGGGTTGTTTAAGTTCAAAATTTCAACTGGTTAGTGATTCTGTTGGCAAAAGGCTGCCCTCTCTTTTTCTGCACATAACGTTTATCTGAGGGGGGACATCTTTCTCATTCTTCCATTCTACCTGCCCATCATTTTCTTCCCAATTTCCACTTTCCTCCCTGTCCTTGTGGGACAGCACAGATGGCTTCAACAACAAAGTTCAACTAGTCATACCAAAGAGTTTCAAATTTCACAACAAAGTTTCAGCTACCAGAGTTTAAAATATCTTAACACCTACTCAGATACCAAAGATGCCTAAAATGCTGATATTTTGCTTGAAAATGGTGTCAAAGAAGCTGAACAAACAATAAATTGTGAATGAAATGAAGACACCTAACAAACTAGAATAGTAGTTGAAAATGCTATTTTCCAAGGAATGTAGGGTATCAGCATTTGCATCAAACTGGAAACAAAACAGATACTTCATAAGAGTTTCAGCAAGAGGTTTTTGACCTGTACGATGGAGAGAGTAAATGGACTTTGCTCGCATGCAAAAAAGAGGGTTATATAATAAGAATGGGGGGAAATCAAATTTTTCAGGACATTCAACAACCCCCCTGACAAAGCACATAACTATAGCTGTTTTATCAAGTTATAAGTAAACTTCTGATATGATTTTAGATTCAAATATGTTTTTAACCTTCTTTGTATTACATGCTTCCTATATAAAACTATACTACATAAATATATAACATCATGTTTCAAAATACACATCCCTAGTGACCAGTATAGCAACACACCCTGAACTCTAATTTATGATTCCTTCTCTCTTCTTCAAAAGTAAAAGTTCAAGGGAAAGAAAGAAGTTCTTACTTGGTAATAAACTCGCTCACATCATTAAGACCCCTCAGATCTGGTACTTGGCGATTCTGCACAAACTTTCTAATTCTACGTGAAACACCCAAGGGCTGTAAGGTTATTGAATAATGACGAAAGTCAATTTGTTTGGTGTCTTTATTATAACTAAGCAACACTACTCTTTGGCATGAAGACAGCTTTACCTGTTGAGCAAATATTAAAAGAAAGCATTGTTAGATTGTTGTTATCGAGTGCCGAATGTAAACAGCATGAACACAACTTGGAAGGGAAGGAGCTTTTACTGCAGTCTAAATGGAAATGCACAAGAATATAAATAGGGCCAACTATGCCTTAAAAACTCACTGTATTCACATCAATGACTGGAAAAATATTCTGAAACATAACAGTTATGAGCTTTAGCTGTTGCTCTTCAGATCCAAAACCAGCTAATACAATCTGGAAAGTTGAAAAAAGGCAACATTCTGTTAGATGCTATGTCAATGAATTAACTAGGATTTACAATTAGATGGATCAAAAAGGACATTCCACAAAAGGCTCAATGTCCTTGACAATAACTATAAAGCGGATAAACAACTCAAGCTACTTTCCCAGGTATATTCAATTAAGTAAAAGCCAAAGGGCATTATTTTACGCACCTTCATCCAGAGCAAACAAACTGTTATTAGTATTACAATAGAATCATAGATCAAAGTAGTACAAACTGTTATTACTAAACAATTACAGGACAACATAGAAAGGCCAATATAGTAAAAACTGTTGTATAAACTATAACCACATAAACATGAAAACATAAAACCCACACTTTTCTCAAAGAGATCAAATAAATTAAAAAAATAGAGGCAAGAAACAGAAATACAAATTTCCTAGAGAGCTCACCAATGGTGGGTTTTTAAAAATCCCTGCTGTTGACCTTGGTCGAGACTGGGAACGTGCTATATCAGCCATCAATGAATAGTCATGTATTTTGAATGTCAGTGTTGGACCATGAGGGCACCTAGCCACTCTTAAATAAGGTGCATTTTCTGTACTCGACATAATCAATAAGTGTGTCACACCAAGAGGTCCAGCAACATGTACAAAATCCTTCAGAGCATTCTTCTTCTTTTCCTGCTCTCGATCAGATTAACACTTGGAATTATAAACAAATAAGCATAAAAATTAGCAAAAGCACAAATGTGCAAACAATAAGCAAACCTTTCAAGTACTTCACAATCAATACCGGACACATGCTCAAGACAAACTACATATGGAGGTTACATGGGAAATATACCTCCTTCAACAAGCGGACCTCTAGAGATAATCTTATTGTTTTATTCATGTCTTGGAAGCTGGTGTGGCTTGACATTGGACATTTGAAAGCCATTGCATTACACCCCTTTGAGTGGCAATGCAAATCACATGTTTAGATTGAATAAAGATTTTTAACTCTCTACGTAGTACATCCACATATAATTAGGTTAAAGATGCATGCCTGATAATGATTTACAACAAGTTTAGTTAGAAATAACAATAGATAATCTCTGGGATTTCCAAAATCAGCTTTTACATTTTTATCGTGAAATATCAGGCCTTACTTGTCAATATTGAATACTGGATCAGTACAGCCTGAGTGGAATATAGTTAAGAATATAGGTTTTCTCCTCAGAGGTTGCATGTTTGAATCCGGAGGGGGATAGGGTATGTACATGTAATGAGCAAGGTGAGTTAGCTCCTAAGTCACATGGTTCAGGCTCAAATTCGAGTTTGGCAACAAAGAAATTCGGTTCGAATTCAAATTTGCTGATGAGATTTGGATAAGATTCGCAATTAGATTCGTCCACATACATATGACAAGATTTTTAATATACAAAAATATGTTTTTAAAAAATTGAATTTTTTTTATTTTTTCCATTAAAAAACACAAAGTTAATGAATAAAAATGTTGATTTTTTTTAAATCACCTTGAAATTTGCCTTCGAACTTTGGCAAACTCCAACAAATTTCAAACTTTTTTTGAGATTTGACAAACTTCAAACCTCATCAATAAAATTCGTCAAATCTTATGACTTAGATTAAATCCAGTGGTTGAGTGTTGTGAATTGCAAGCAGGAGGTCTGTTGAATTATTATAACTTAGAAGTGTATTGCCTTCGAACTTTGGCAAACTCCAACGAATTTCAAACTTTTTTTGAGATTTGCCGAACTTCAAACCTCATCAATAAAATTCGTCAAATCTTATGACTTAGATTAAATCCAGTGGTTGAGTGTTGTGAATTGCAAGCAGGAGGTCTGTTGAATTATTATAACTTCGAAGTGTATTGTACCCCGATGTTCCTATCGAGAGAATCATTTAGTATTTTATTGTACCCCGATGATCCTATCGGGAGATCAAGTCATGTAGAGTCATGGGGAAAACCCTCCGATGTAAGTCGAGTCATTAGTACCCTCCAGAATATAATATAATAAGCTGTTTTTGAGTGTTCCCAGGTGAAGTCGACCCAGTCAGTTAGTGGGGCCGACTTGTTGGGTAATAAGTCAAGTGACTTAAGTGTATAAATAGGTGAGGCGCTCCTCACTTGAAAAACAGAGAAGCACACTTGTGTAGCGCAAAAGTGAGAGAGAGATTTAGCTGCAAAGGAGGAGAAGGATCATTCTGGGGTTTTATCTTTTGATCATATATATTGAGGAAGCTTTTGCTGGATTTTTCCCATTAGGGTTTTCCCAGGGTAAATCTGGGTTGATCTTGTGATACTGTTTCTTTCAGTGATCCTGTCTATATGCTTTTGTTATGAAATTTGAATTGAATACTGATGTTCTAGCTTAGCATGTATGGAATCTTAACATGGTATCACAGCTAACCTAAATAGGACAGCTTTCACAAGGTGAAAAAGCCCTCTCTCTCTCCCCGAAAGAAATCAGGGGTTCGGGAAAAAAATTTATTTTTGGAAAACTACTTGCATAGAAAGTTGTGCCCTCCCAGAGCACATCTATTGAACCTGGAATTGAGATTGTTGGGTGAGTGAGTCTCCAGGAAAGTCAAACCCTGGTTTGACACAGAAGCACAAAACTACAGAACCGCAAAGTAGCTAAAAGCTGCAGTGCTGAATCTCGCAAGTCAAATTTGAAGGGGAAAGACTTGAGATCTCCAGAAACCAAGCTCACCAGTCAACTCGCCTCAGTCAAGCGCATCTCCTGGTAAGATCAGTTTCTCATTTTCCAGATTTCAATTTTTTGTGATCTCCTGTCAAGATGGCCCCAAGCACCAAACTTGAGGACAAGCTAGAATGCATAGAGAATTACAGAGCACAGAAATACAGAATTGGTCTCATTCTCAAAAAGAATGATCTTGAGAAATATATCAAGGATGAAGTTGCAGAACCTGAAGAGGATGAAGCTAAGGAGAAGCACAGAAAGGGCACAAGGATTATTGTTGACTCCATCAAGGATCACTTGATCTCTCAAGTGTCATCCAAGAAGACTCCGAAAGAAATGTATGATGCCCTAGCAAGAATGTACGAAGGAAGAAACATCAACAGAAAGATGAATCTAAGAGCTCAGTTGAAGAGCACCAAGATGAGTCATGGAGAATCCATCCAAGACTACTTCACAAGGGTCTCCCAGTTCAAGGAACAACTAGAAGCCATTGGAGACAAACTTGATGAAGATGAATTGGTTATGATTGCTCTCAATGGTCTCACTAGACCCTGGGAGTCATTCATCCAGATGATGTGTGCCAGGAAGGAAAGCTTGAAGTTTGATATTGTATGGGAAGATTGTATTCAAGAAGAGACTAGAGCGGCAAATAGAGAAGCTCTACTGAAGGAGGATAATCAAGCCCTAGCCACCCATACCAAGAGAAGAAGAAATCTACCCAACTTCAAGAAGGGAAACCACAAGGAGTCTCAACCTCCCAGAAAGTTTCAAAGAACCAGAGAAAGTTTCCCCAATAAGGACTACTCCGGCTTTCAATGTTTTCATTGTGATAAGGTAGGACACATTGCCAGAAATTGTCCTTTGAAGAAACAAGAATATAAGAAGAGGAACAACAACAACAAAAGACATCATGCACATCTAGCTGAAGATGAGGATGAAAAAGAAGAGGAAGGACCTCAAAGAAAGCAAGCAAGAGAAGAAGATGCAGAAGTGTATGTACTATTCTCTGCACTCTCTGGGTCTGTAACACCTGGAGAAGACACTTGGCTTATTGATAGTGGTGATTCAAAGCACATGACGAAACAAAAGAAAAATCTGTCAAAACTTGAAGAAAAGAACTCTCCTCAGAAAGTATCTCTAGGAGATGACTATCAATAATAAATATCCTATCAAAGGAATTGGTGAAGCAAGCTACAAGCTTGATTCAGGAAATCCCCTGAAGATGAAAGAAGTCTTATATGTACCAAGTCTAAAGAAGAATTTACTTTCTATCTCAACTTTAGATGAGAAAGGATACAAAGTTGCATTCATAAATGGCCAAGTACTCATGTGGCCCAAAGGAAAGACAATTGAAGATGCAGTTGTCATCGATGAAGAAGAAGGAGGCCTGTATAAACTCAAGGGACATTTAGAAACAACCCTTGTTCATGAGTCCACTAACCCTAGTTTCCTGACGAGCATGGACTTTACCAAGAGTAAAGCCGATCCTAGCCTTTACTTCAAGGTTATAGAAGATGAACTGGTCATACTGTTACTATATGTAGATGACCTATTTCTGACAGGGAATGAGAAATAGATTGCGGAATGCAAGAAGCTCACTGAAGAATTTGAAATGAAAGACCTTGGTCTAATGCATTATTTCCTAGGTTTGGAAGTATGGCATAACTCAAAAGGAATCTTTCTCAATCAGGGAAAGTATGCAGTAGAAATCTTGAAAAGATTTGATATGTTAGAATGTAAAGCCATGGCCACACCCATGGATACCAACCTGAAGTTGTTGGCTGATAAATCATCAGAGTTGGTGGATGCGACTTAATACAGACAGATTATTGGGTCGTTGATGTATCTGACAAATACCAGACCAGACATTTGTTTTGCTGTGAACACCTTGAGTTAATATCTAGTTCAACCTAGACGTGTTCACCTAGTAGTTGCAAAACATGTGATGAGATATCTAGAGGGAACTACAGACTTCTATA
This sequence comes from Pseudotsuga menziesii, assembly GCA_001517045.1. Classification (NCBI taxonomy): domain Eukaryota; kingdom Viridiplantae; phylum Streptophyta; class Pinopsida; order Pinales; family Pinaceae; genus Pseudotsuga; species Pseudotsuga menziesii. The sequence continues at coordinate 192,394 of LPNX011209854.1, read as the reverse complement.
CTATGATGAAAACCAAGATTACAGATTGTATGGCTGTACAGATGCAGATTGGGATGGAAGTGTCCCAGACAAAAGAAGCATATCAGGTGGATGTTATAGTCTGGGGTCTGCTATGATTTCATGGTTTAGCAGAAAACGGTCCAGTGTTGCTCTTAGCGCAGCTGAAGCAGAATACATAGCAGCTTGCTCTGCTAGTTGTGAAGCCATATGGCTTCGGAAGCTGGTGTCAGGTTTATTCAACCTGGAGTTAGATACCCCAATGATTCTATGTGATAACCAGAGTTGTATAAAGATGACGGAGAACCCTGTGTTCCACGATAGGTCGAAGCAGATAGAAATCCGATATTTCTACATTTGAGATATGATATAGAAGGGAGCCCTAAAGCTCCAATAAGTGAGTACTGATGAACAAGTTGTTGATGTGTTGATGAAGCCTCTGTCTCGAATAAAGTTCGAGTACTTTCGAGACAAGCTTGGTGTTGTTCGAAAAGACCTTCCCCGAAAGGGGGAGCAGTGATGTTGCAGTGGGATTGTAGCATCCCTGGAAATTTGTCCTAAAGTGATCCATAGACTTATGTCTCCGAGAAAGAAGCGGGATTGTATCATCCCTAAACTTTTGTTCAGAACGGATCCGGAGACTTCGGTCCTCGAGAATGTGGTGGGATTGTATCATCCCTGACCTTTTGTTCAAAACGGATCCAGTGACTTCAGTCCTTGAGAATGTGGTGGGATTGTATCATCCCTGAACTTTTGTTCAGAATGGATCCGGTGACTTCGGTCCTCGAGAATGTGGTGGGATTGTATCATCCCTGAACTTTTGTTCAGAACGGATCCGGTGACTTCGATACTCGAGAATGTGGTGGGATTGTCATCCCTGAACTTTTGTTCAGAACGGATCCAGTGACTTCGATACTCGAGAATGTGGTAGGATTGCATCATCCTTGGACTTAGTCCTAAAGTGATAGGGAGTGATTACCCCGTAATTGTATCCGATGACTTCGGCCATCGAGAATGTGGTAGGATTGTATCATCCCTGGACTTAATTAAGTCCAACGAAGACTTTCGTCTTCGTATTGTGGATTGCAGGTTGTTGCCGATGATGATGATGATGCTACTGATCGAAAGATCAGAGTATGATGATGATGATGTTACTGATCGAAAGATCAAAGTATGATGACAATGATGATGTTATTGATCAAAAGATCAGAGTGTGATGATGATGTTGCTCAAAGAACTATTACTGATGATGATGATGATCGAAAGGTCAAAGTATTATTGATGATGATGCTCCTGATTGATGAAGACTAAAGTATTGACGATGATGTTGTCGATCAAAGTGTTGCTGCTGCTGAAGATGAAGACTATATGTTAAAGATGTTGAAAAAGCTTCCTATGATTTATAGATGTATCACCCTGATGATGTTGAAGATGATCTCTCTCCTCCTACTAATGTTGTTGTTGTTGTTGCTATAGAATACCCTTCTCGTTAAGGGGGAGTGCTGAATTATTATAACTTCGAAGTGTATTGTACCCCGATGTTCCTATCGGGATAATCATTTAGTATTTTATTGACCCCGATGATCCTATCGGGAGATCAAGTCATGGGGAAAACCTTCCGATGTAAGTCGGGTCATTAGTACCCTCCGAATAGAATATAATAAGTTTTTTTGAGTTTTCCCAGGTGAAGTCGGCCCAGTTAGTTAGTGGGGCCGAGTCGCCGACTTGTTGGGTAATAAGTCAAGTGACTTAAGTATATAAATAGGTGAGGCGCTCCTCACTTAAAAAACAGACAAGCACACTTGTGTAGCGCATAAGTGAGAGAGAGATTTCGCTGCAAAGGAGGGGAAGGATCATTCTGGGGTTTTATCTTTTGATCATCTATATTGATGAAGCTTTTACTGGATTTTTCCCATTAGGGTTTTCCCAAGGTAAATCTGTGTTGATCTTGTAATATTGTTTCTTTCAATGATTCTGTCTATATGCTTTTGTTATGAAATTTGAATTGAATACTGATGTTCTAGGCTTAGCATATATGGAATCTTGACAAGGTCATGGGGTCAAGGTTCGCAGGCTGGCTGTCTCAGTGAATATTGTGGCCTCACCCAATGTCCCTGTCAGGTTAGGTTTCCAAACCTGCAACTTAAAGGTTTTCCTATGATGTGGATTTCATATAAAAAATGTACATGTAAGCAAGCTGTCATTTTCAAATATTTGTGTGGTGGTAGCAAGGCACTAGCACTCTCACTCTCACTTTCAGCTAGAGAGTGGGATGAATTGTATTCCCCGAGTGCATACCATGGGCTAGCTCAAGTGGTTGAGGCTGTGAATAGCAAGCATGTGGCCTTAGGGTCAAGTCCCCAAGTTGGTTGCCTCTGCTTATCTGGACCTTACTCAATCTCCCCTACCAAGTCAGAAAAGAATAGTTTACACAGCCCACTTGACATTGGGTATCATCCTCAGAATAAGGGGAAGTGCCTGGGGAGTTTCCAGGGATGCATTTTCCAAGGTAAAAATATATATATGTATTGAATACTAGATTATATTTTGGCACAATAATAATGGTATTGATCATTTAAAAATTTGAATCGACCCAATGCAAATTAAAAAGTTGACAAATAATTACACCTCAAAAATATAATTTGAAATAGGTTGTGCAAATATGCCTGAAATGCATTGGAAATTTGGAAGTCACTGAAGAACTTGAGCAATGGAGGAAGAGCCGCACATTGAAAATATTTTTTATTCTTGTCATGGTGATCGTAGGAAGTGGTTAACACAGTCCAATGCTCCCTATTAAAGGAGGCAATGGCCTATGTTGCAACAAAATGCACAAATCTTATCTGTTGTATAGTGTGAAAGTTAAATTTATTCATTTGGTAACATCACAATAGTTGTAATTTCATAGTTAGATGAATGTTCTTAACATTAATTGTTAAAATCAATGTTTCACCAAAAAGACACTTTAGGGACACGTGGGGTACATTGTGGAGATACCCCAAATTTTCGAGCACATCATGCTACAAGGGGGGCATCGAGATCCTTGGCATAGGAATCCCATCTCTAAAATTATTTTTTAAAAAATGTCAACAATAATTCATCCCTTGTGAATTCAATAATATAATTCAGCATTGTACAACCCGGGTTGGCAGGTGCAGGTGGAGTCCTTTTTGACTCTAAAGGAAACAAGATGAAAGAGTACTCTTGGGGAATCAGTAAGAAGACAAATAATGGTGCCAAATAGCTAGCATTAATTAAAGGTTGGGAAATTGCAAGGAATGTTGGCACTAAGGAATTGGTGGTTTTTGGTGACTACGATGATGGTCATAAGGGAAGCAAGGAATCTGGTGAAGAACCGCAAGAACCTAGCGACCAAGACACATCACATTCTAAGATGCATGGTTAATGAATACAAAGCTATCAACTTCCTCCACCTACTGAGAGCAAATAACCAGCAAACGAACATAAAGGCTAATAAGGGTGTTGATCTAGACTGTGGCGTCTTAGTTTGCGATCAAAAGGTCTACAAGAGAAACTGGATACCTTAAAAGTGACTCCATTTTCTTTATGCAATGTTTTGTTTTTGTGTTTTTTTTACTTGGGCCGTTTGTCAAGAGATACAGTCTCTGTAGATTAGGGAAATATCATGAGAAGTATATAGGCTAGTAAAGGATGAACAAGGAGTCACGGATGTGGTTCTCCTTTGGGAATAGTCTGCACTCAGATCTATGAAATCATTGATTCATTTTTTTTATAAAAGACTCTCAACCATTACTGTTAAAAATAAAAATCAGCATTGTACAATGTAAATTCAAATTTGTTGTCAAATAGGATGTAGCTCGCCTCCCTACTTAGGCTTAAATCTCACTTTGTGACAGGTTTGTTTTTTAGTTTGTGAACTGTTGATGGGTTATATATATTCTACTCATAAGTTCTTGACCTATCCTTGTGCCCTGAAGAATTTATGATTTACCCGCACCATCTTCCAAATGAGGCGAAGTGTCCATGGTTTCCCTTGGATTATGTTAATTGGGAAAGGAAAAAAATCAAAATTTTAAAGGATAAAACATGATTCACCAATCACCATTGTATTTGATAATAGGTTTATGCCCACTGGGGATTGTTAGTTTTGCAGCGTTTTGCAAAGAGAGGGCCCTGTAGGCACCCCGTCCAAAGCAATCCGCAAATCGTATAATTAACGCTAGAGGACAGCTTCAACTTTTTAATGGAGGTTTAACCATGGAATTTTACCATTCACCACCCCCTCCTCCTCCTCTTTCGGATCTTTCAGATATTTTAAAAGGAAGTGATTTTGTTAGTGCCCAAGAAGCACCTATATCAGTGATTACTCAGTGATAATTGAAATTCATAAGTGGCCGGTGCAGGCTCGTAAATGTGGGTGCCTAAGCATAGAGTTACGTTTGAGACCAGCTATTTTTCCTTTTTTTGACAAAGTACAGTCAAAACTTCAATGTCAACGAGAACAGTGAAGTGAAAAGAGCTGACCTTCAAATTAAGAGCCGTGTGGGGAAGCATTAACTTTCGAAGGTCGAATTGAAGCTGCCTCACTGGTGGCGGCAACTTGCCTCTTGAGATGACAAAACTCTTTGGCACCTTATCCCCTGTTATGTGATGCACATCTGATTGCACAACTTTCCCCTGTGTATGCTTCTTCTTCTGCAACACCGAAGCTAAATAAATAAATAAAAACTCCCTGAAGGAAAAATTGTGCAAGGAGCAATTTTTACGTAGCAATTACAAACCGCATCTTAATCTTACCCTTCTGGAAAGGCCCATTGCTGCTATTCACCAATAGTGGCCGCAAATCCTAGAGGTCCAGGCGGCAAAACCCTGGCCCTTGACTGGTATCTGGCTAGGGTTTAGGGTTTAGGCAATCAACATAATAGGAAGAAGGGCACGATAGGTTATTGCTTTATTTCTTTTCAAGCATAGATAGCTCGGGTGAGACGAAAATTGAATTTCTGTTCGCGCAATCAATTCGAGAAGGGCATTGGCTTGCTTTAAGTAAGAATCCTTTATGTCAAATCCAACGAGAGGAAGAGACAGTTTGGGTAAGGCAGAGTATTTTTATATTTATATTTCTTTTAAATGTTATAGAGAAGTGGCAAAGGTATATTAATTTATTATTATTGGATGGTTTATTATATTTTTTTTTTAATTTTTAAAATTTAATTGGTTTCTATTTGTTGGGTAAATTTGACTCTCTCATGGTTTTTTTAGGCCCATGGTGTTTGATGGTTCATTGTCTTGTATTGCTTGTGAAGAAGTCTATTCAAAAGTTTTTACGATAAATCTTCTTTTTCATTATCTATGTGCTTGATTTAATCATTATGTTTATAATATTAAGATTTCAACTTCAAATGATTGGCAATGTTAAAATTAAAATTGACATACAAAGTAGGACGTCAAAGTAAGAGTTGGAATTTGACTCACAAGGTAATTTGCTTGTCAAATATAATAATAAAAATCAAAATCCTTATTTTATTTTCAAATTCCAACCATAGTGGTATGTGAAAGAGTATACTTCCACTCTTATTATATGCCTCTATATGTTCATAACCAAGGCTACCTTAAGTAGAGTAATATGTTTTCTAGCATAGTAGTAAAATTGGAGTACAAAAACTAATCAATATGGAAAAAATATTTTATAAAAAAGTCTAGTAAAATTGAAATATATCTCAATTTTGACTATATACATGTTTAACATTAAAAAACAATTTTGACTATATACATGTTTAACATATAAAAAAAAAACAAATGAAACAACATACAGATAAATAAATTTTAAATAATAAGAAGTAAAATTAAGACTCACTTTATAAAAAATTAAGAAAACTAGAATATAGAAGTAGACATTCATAAATATAAAAATATGTATTTTTTTATTTTAAAAAAATTAGAACCTATCTCAATTTTGACAATAAACATTTTCAACTCAAAGGAACAAACATGAAGATAAATAAATTTTCAATAATAAATAAAATTGAGACTAATGTTCACTTAGATAAATAAATTTTCAAGATTTTTTTTTCGCTCCAAGAAAATTTGAATCGTTCTTGCCTATGAAGATCTTGCCTGTGAAGAGCCTCAGCTCTGATTTTCGTCTTAGATCTGTTGCCCTAGTGGTATTTAGGATTCTTTTTGGGATTTGCAGGCTGCTGCTCTGGCTACGTGGAGGTTTTGGACGCCGATCCTTGTGGACTATGTTGGATTGGAGGGTCTTCAGTATCTTGATTATTGCTTGGCATTCCTTAAGACTGGTGCTCGGTCTCTATGTTGGTTCTTCCCTCTCTGATGACTGTAGGCCTTTCTTGGTGGCTGAATTTCTTGACTGAGACCTTATTTTTTCTGTAGATTGTTCTTGTGCAAGGTGGCTTTGGCTTAGGGGCTCTCTGCTTCTGATTTTCTGTGTCTTTTTGGAGGTGCCTTCGAGCATGTTCTGGTGGACAGATCTCATGGACACTGGAGGGGTCCCTCCATTGCCTCTTCCTCCTAACCTCGAAGCTTTCAAGAGATTGATTGCTTCCCGTGGCAAGAGGAAAGGGGGGCCTTCTCATAAATTTGTCAATAAAGTTGATATCCCTTCGGTAGAGTTACCTGCTGATTGGATCTGTCGTTCGACGCTAAATCTGGTTGAACGTGGGCTCATCGATGAATTCACTGGCCTTTAGCCTTCTCCAAAGGCTATTGATGGTTGGGTGCAGAGAAACTGGAGGCCTTTAGTCTCTGATGGTATCCGAAGTCATTTTGTAGGAATAGGTTATTATGTTTTTGTTTTTTACTCTGCAGAGGACCAAGATCTTATCTTTCGAAATGGTCCATAGTTCAAGGGCCCTCAAGGGCTCTAGTTGAACAAGTGGACCCCTGATTTCAACCCCACTTAAGATGTCATATCTACAGTCACTGTTTGGGTAAGACTCCTGCACCTTCCTTTACATTATTGGAGCTCAGAATCCCTTGAAACCATTGGGAACGCGGTTGATAAATACATTGACATGGCTAAAAGGAAAGATCAATTTTCTTGTGCAAGAATATGTGTAGAAGTTTACTTGGAGACTGGCATGCCCAAGGCAATCAAGTTAATAGTTGCAGAGTGGTCTCATATTCAGGAGTTGGATTATGAACAAATTCCATTCAAGTGTAGATTCTACCATGGTTATGGTCATTTTTCCTGAAACTACAACAACAAAAAAATCAGAAGAGGAAACTGTAAATGAGAAAGACGACCAATGGACTCAAGTCCAAAAAGCAGGAAATTCCAATCAGGGCCCTAGAAAGAAAGGCAAAGAAAGTAAATCCGTGAATGGTGACTCTGCTGTTGGGAAACTTCCTCATGCATCTCAGGTTGTTGACATCCCCAAAGCTTCTCCCAATCATTTTGTTGTTCTTAGTTCTTCTGAAGCTATCCTCGAAGAAGGTGAAATGCAGCAACTCAATGGGCATGAGTTGGAATTTGAAGTAAATACAGTATCAAAGGATCAAGTTGGTCCATCTTTATCGATTCCTCCCTGGGCTAGAGGTCCCTCCCATTCTTCTCCTATTGGTGCTAGCTCTCCCCCTTCTTATGCAGATATTACTCTAAAGAAAAAACCTAACAGTTCTGGATCTTCTGATGATGATTCCATTGAGCAACTTTCCAAAAAGGCTGGCAGGAAGTCTAAGAAGGAGGTTTGGGAAGAAGAGGTTGAGAGGCTAAAGATGAAAGGAAGTCAGTCCACTATCGAAATGTCATACGGGAGGAATACGAGAACCAAGCCCCCAAAGTGAGTAATTACTCCCTCTCACTTGGGTAAGTAATGCAGATCATCTCTTGGAAGTGTAGGGGATTGGGGAATCCAATCAAAGCTGAAGCAATCAAAGATTTAATGAGAATGGTCCCTACTGAAATCATATTTCTCCAAGAGACCAAGATTGAGGAGGAATCTCTCCTTCTCATAAGTAAAAATAAATGGAAACTGAACGCTGGCAAAGCTGTTAGTCGTAGAGGCACCTATGGGGGATTAGCAACTCTATGGAGTGATGAGAACTTTCAGTTAAAAAATTGGTTTGCCACTCAGCACTGGATTTTTTCAGAGCTCTTCCATCTCTCTCAATAAGACCTTTTTTGCCCTCTTCAATCTCTATGTACCCGTTAATTACATTAAAAAAAAGAATGCTGGAAATCATTATCATACTTCCTAGATTTCAACTCCCCTATAAACATAATATTAGCAGGTGACCTTAATATTACATTAGCTCCAAATGAAAAAAAAGGAGGTCTGTGTGGCAAGGATCATCTGCAGGATACAGTGGAAGAACTGATCCAAGTTTGGGACTTGATCAATTTAAAACCCAAGCTTGGGTGTTTTAGGTGGTCCAACCACAGAGTGGGTGCCACAAACATCTCTGCCAGGCTTGACCTATTTCTTTTTCATAGTATTTTGATGGATGGTAAAACCATTATTTATTCTAAAATTTTACCTAATCTCACGTCAGACCACCATCCTATCTCTCTGTTGTTTGAGAAAGAAGAGGAACATGGACCAATTATACTCCGGTTCAGCCCACTATGGATTCAGAGAGATGGGTTTATGGACATTGTTTCATAGGCTTCGTCCTAATATGTCGTTGGATCGCTCAGTTTTGTCTTTGAACATAAATTGAAAAAAACTAAACTCGCGTTGAAGAAGTGGGTTAAAACTCCTCTCTCTTCTCCTACGACCAGCAGGAAGGAAAGAGTGTCCGAGTTATTTGTAATTCAAATTGGAATGGAAAATTGTGAAATTACCACTTCACAATTAGCCTTGGAACAACTTGCCCAGTTTAAAACTTCTCTATCTTTCAAGTAGGAAGAGGAACATCTTAAGCTGAAGTCTCGAAGCCTCTGGCTGAAGGAGGGAGATCAGAACACTGCATTCTTCCATCATCGATGCAGGGCTAGGCTCTCCTGAAATCACATTTCAGAAATCTCCATTGGCGATGGGGTCATCATTAAAGGTCAAGAACTTCTCAAACAGTCGGCTAGTAGACATTTTCAGCTCTTGTTTCAAGATGATGGTCTCTTTGATGAGGAAGTGTCCTCTGAATTTCTGGATAATGTTCCTTCTCTTGTCAATGTTGAGGACAATTATAACTTAATGAAACCTTTATCTGAAAAGGAAATTGTTGATTTCATCTGAGCAATGGAGTCTGATAAAGCTCCTGGGTTGGATGGCTTTTCAATTCATTTTTATAAAGTTTGTTGGCCCATCATCAAATCAGATATGTTCCGTATGGTGTCTACCTTTCAGAAAAAAGCAAAAGTGGGAGGGTGTACCACCTCTACATTTCTCGCCCTCATCCTAAGGAAGTCAATCCTTCTTCCTTTGACAGGTTCCATCCTATTTCGTTGTGTAATGCTTCTTATAAGAATCTAGCCAAACTTCTAGGTAACAGATTTAAGCTCTTGCTAGGTAAGTTGATATCTCCTCTTCAGGGGGGATTCGTAAAAGGAATACATCTAATGGATAATGTAATTCAAGTTCAAGAAGCTCTTCATTCAAGTTTCCAAAGGAAGGAGAAAGGCACATTAAGTAAGTTGGATATGAAGAACGCCTTTGATCAAGTAAAGCTTCCCTTCCTCTATGATGTTCTGCTCTCATTTAGTTTTTGCTCTGATTTTGTAAACCTGATCAAAGCATGCATAGATAAGCCATGGATTGCACCATTAGTTAATGGTACACATACTGATTTTTTCAAAGCTACCAGAGGCCTCTGCCAAGGCTGTCTGATGTCTCCTTTCCTATACATCTTGATGTTGAAACTATCAGCAAAAAACTCATAGTTGAAAAGGAAGCTGGGTATATCCCAGGCATTAAGATTGCTAGGGACATTCAACCATGGACCCAATCAACCATGCACTTTTCGCAGATGACTCTCTTCTTCTAGGAGGGCCCTCAATGAATATTGCTCGGACATTCAATGTTATCCTTCAAAAATTCTGCCAAATTTCAGGAGCATTGATTAATGAAAACAAAAGTGTTGTTTATGGTTGGAATGTTGAACATTCGACAATTCTCGAATATCATACTTCTTGGGCTTTCCTGGCTTTGACAAATGGGAGAAGATAAAGTATTTGGGGCTTCCCTTAACTCTTGGTTCGTCCCCTCCTTCTCTTTGGCTTGATGTGTTGGCTAAGTTAAAGGAAAAAATCGCTTCTTGGGGTGGATAGTGGTTAACCAAGGTTGGGAAATTGATCTTGATTAAATCAGTACTTTCAACATTTCCTATTTTCCAATCCACTCTGTTGCTTGCCCCAAAGTCTATCTCTACCCAGATTTCTAAACTATTGAGAGATTTTCTTTGGAATGACGGTAAAGGTGGCCAAAATAAGATGCACTTGGTAAGCTGAGAAGTTCTTAAGCGGCCTATTTTAGAAGGTGGATTACAAATTCGTGACCTTGGTCTAGCTAATTTGGCGTTGAGTGGCAAACTAATTTGGCAACTATTCATGGACAAAAAAACACCCAGTCAGTAGGATTTTTAGGATGAAATACCTAAAGGGTGGCTCATTGAGAAATATTACTTCTGTTAATACTCCAACTGGCACTGCTATCTGGAACTCCTGCAGAAAAGGTTTTGATTTTTTTAATCAAAAGTTATTTAGATCCCCTCGCAGTGGGAAGAGGATCCTTCTCTGGGAGGATAAAATATTCAGGAAACCTCCTCTCTCAAATTTCATTCTATTAATAGAGATTATGAATTGGGAAATAAATAAAGGTCTACCACGCTTGGCAAATATCTGCTCTTGGGACAAAGATGGTAATTGGGTAGGTTGGTCACTCCTGGATCTTCCTGCTCGTCTTAATATCCAAAAAAAATTGTTGTTCTCTTTTCTATCTGGCCTCGCTCCTATCCACATCTCACAAAAAGATTGTTGGGGATGGCGAATTGATGGTTTTTACACAACAGTCCATACCTCATGCTTTACTCCTGCAATCCGGAAAACTGTCTGGTTTTCTCATTGTCTTATGAAGGTAAACTTTTTTTCTTGGTTGTTATTAAATAACAAGATCCTGACATGTGACAACCTTCTAAAACGTGGCTTCAATGGCCCTTTTCGTTGTTGTTTTTGCAAATCATCCCTGGAGACGGCTGATCATCTTCTTGTTGATTGTGATTTCTCTAAAAATGTTTAGGCTTTTGTTCTTCATGGGGTTCAATGCTCATTTCCAATTCAAAATTCAGTCAAGGCTTTTTACTCTGCCTGCCATGAACGACATCCTCTAAAATCAAACGTTGTAGTATTGCATAAAAATTGGCATTCGATTTTGAAATTTACGCGGTGGTCTTTGTGGCTAGCTAGAAATAGTTGCATATTCAATGAACAGAGCCTAATCTCCCAGATCATGGCTTTCAAAACATTATCATGGTTTGTTGAATCTATTGGACATTCGATGCCCTCTTTGATAGTTTCTTTATAGTTGGGTTATAGTTCTCAAGCCGTGGGGAATAACTTGATTTGTGCCAAGCCTGTCAGTCTCCCTTCCTGGAGGTTTCGTGGGAATAAGGATGCATTTAAATCTTTTTGGATGAGTTCCCCTTCAACGACTATTTTCTTTGATGATGCTTCCAAGGGGAATCCCAGGGTCTCTGGAGCTGGGCGATTGGTCTTCTCTCTGGAAAGATTTTCCACTTTCAATTTTAGCTAGGGGCTTGGAACCATGTCAAACAATTAGTCTGAAAGTTACAGCCGTCTCTTGGTGAGTCAGTTGGTTAAGGAGAAAGGATTCAAGTCTGTTCAAATATTTGACGATTATGAGATGTTGATAAAAGCTCTAAATTCAGATGACAGCCTTAATAATTATGCCTTTAATACAATTCTGCAGAGAATTAGGATTATATTGAAAGATTTTGATAAGTGTGACTCTTTCCACATTCTTCGGGACATAAATAATCTTGCAGATGCCCTGAATAACAAAGCATGTATTATGCCTCAAGGATTTCTTAACATCGATGGGGAACCCAGTTATTTCCATCCTATCCCGTAATTTTTCATGCAATTGTAATTTGTTAAAATGGGTGATCCCCCCCTCTCGGCAATGCTTTGTTAAGCCTCTGGCTTCTTCGAAATATGTAAATAGGTTGATTGGTTATTGCCAAAAAAGACCTGTAATCTTTCTCATAATAAAATTACCCATGTGTGTTAAAAAAATAAAAATAAAAATTTGAGATTAATGTCCACTTATGTAATTTTAAATAAAAGTAAGTAATAAAAAACATTTTTCAATCAAATTTAAATTAATAATATAATAATAAACATTTATTCAAAAAAAATTAAAAAAGAATCACAAATTTGTTTTTATAAAAGTTTTTTTTAATAATTAAATTATAGTATGAACATGCAGGTTTTTTTGACAAAAACGGTTTAGGAGCTTTATATATAAAAAAATGGGTATTCAAAAATTACAACAGCGTGAAAACTGACTTCTCCCAAAGGAAGATCAGATCCAATCCACCTTGTGCTTCTTTATCCAATCTCTTTTTATCCTCCCCAATTCCTATTCTATGAAAACTAAAGCACCTTATAAACTGCCCAAGCAAAAGAATATAAAAGCAGAGCATCCAAGTAAAGTAAAGAAGTGGTTCGCTACAAGGGAACCCAATTTCTCTCCAGATCATGCTAATCGCATAACAGGCTTATGTGCTCTAAATCCACTCCTTGATTAGCCATCCTGTCGGCATGAGTGTTATTTTCTCTCATAATGTGAAGGAAGTTGATGGCTTTATATTCATTTGCCACACATTTTAACAACTGCTGAGTTTTGGTTATTGGGCTTTTTCTGTTCTTTACTAAATTTCTTTCCTCTCTGATGACTATGCACGAATCTCCAAAGACCGCCAATTCCTCAATGCCTTTTGTCCTTGCCAGCTCCAGTCCTTTTATTAATGCTAACCATTCAGCCCCATTATTAGTCTTCTTGATGATTCCCCATGCATACTCTTTTAGCTTGATACCTCCAAGGTTGAAATAAACTCCCCCCGCTCCTGCCATCCCTGGATTGCCATTTGAGGCACCATCGAAGAATAAAGAGCTACAACCCAATTTCTTCCACCAATATTTGAAATCTCCCGGTTTCATCCTTATTTTCCAGGAATGCAAGGTTATGTTTTTTTTTAATTTAGTCCATGGCTGGTGTGGAGGGAAAGCTAACATTTCAGAGACCCAATCTCTTTCTTCAACCGTTAATACTTCCTTACTAATGATGTTCATTCCCTTCATGCATAAAGCTTCCACCCAAAGCGCTTTTGCGGCTGCCTCGACTTTGCCAGGACTGTTCTTTCCCCCCCCAAATATTTTTTTGTTCCTCATTGTCCAAATCTTCTAGCATATATATCTAGGAAGAGCATCCCAAGCCCTTGCAAAATCTTGTTTGTTGAGAAGTGAACCTTGGTAGTAGTCCTTCCATCTTACAAAAAGGTCGTCCCAGTTCGTCGGTAGAGTCAAATCAAATTGCAACTCCTTGAATGCTTGATGCCACACCTCCCTTGAAAATTTGCACTCTAAAAAAAGGTGCTAAAGGGACTCCTCACACTCCTTGCAGAGAATGCATCTCAGCGAGCCTTCCAGGCCTCTTTTTCTCAAGTTATCTGCTGTTAGAGTTTTGCAATGGCCAAGAATCCATAAGAAAACATTGATCTTGGGAAAACCATCCTTGCTCCATATCTTCTTCCATTTCCCAGCCTTGTTGTTTCTGTTATTAAACCCATCAATTTCACTATATCCTGCCTTCACTGTGTAGCATTCACCTTTTCCCCAACATCTCTCGTCCTTCAGCGCGCGATGTATTGGTGTTGGCAACACCATGATTAGAGCAAGATAATCAGCATTTAGATGACCGATCTCCAGCTCACACCACCTTGTCTGCCTTCCACTGCTCGACCAAATATTCAAATCGTGCAGTGATTTGATTCTCATATCATATAATTTCTGCCTTAGTTCTGGGAGAGCTTGCATTAGCACACCTAGGGTGACTGGCGCACAGTGATCTGTCCAAATTTTAATTTCCTTGCCGTTGCCAGGACACCAGATCAATTTCTGAGTTATTATCTGAGAGTATGAACATGTAGTTACACACACTTATTTTATTTAAAAATTTAATAAATATGTTGTATTTAGTTAATTATAATGTGTTCATATTATCTGAAATATTTATGAAATATCAAATTCCAAACCATTTTTCATACATAAAATTTTAATATTGTCATATTTTATAACTATGTATTAATAGTAATCTCATATATAGCCAAGATAAGAACAAACTCTCACGAGCTCCATAGTGAAACAAGTCGTTGGGCAGTTCCTAAAACACCATGGGTGGAAAGGATCTGCCATCTCTGTGAGAATATGAACATTGAGGATGAAAATCACTTCCTCTTAGAGTGCCCGACATACACCCACATTATATCTCAGTTCCAAAATCTTTGTTGCAATACCAACCTTCCTAGCCTTTTAACTTGTCAAAATTATAGTGAGCTCGGGATGCTTCTCTCCAAGATCTTTGAGCATAGAAATAAAATTTTAAAACAAACTAATTAATTTGTTTCTTTAGGGCTGATAGACCAAAGTTTGGTCTCAGGGGACGTTAACCATCATCATCATCTTTTTTTTTTACAAAAACAATTATGTCTATATTAAGATTAGAATAGAGATAAAACCAAATTTACAACCATCTAATTTTTAGAAAATTAGATCTAAGAAGTCTGCCCCTTCTCCTACAATCACGTCTGAACAATCCCCTAGATATAAGAGCAGTAGAGAAATAGTATAGCTTCCTAAGGAGGAAAAGCAGTGGATACAAGAAGATTTACCGACAACACATTTTTACTTAACACCATTGATTTATTAGCCGCCTTATCTGCCAAGTCATTATGCTCACGAAGAATATGGAAGAACTCTATTCGACGAAAGGTTTTCGAGACATACTTAGTTCTTTTAATCAGTCTAGCCAACCTTAAATTATGACTTTGACTTGCTCCCTTCATTTCCTGAATTATTAACCATGAATCTCCAAAGACAAAGGCTTCCTTAACTCCATTTGCTTTCAGCTGCTTGATTCATTGCCACAATCCATATGCTTTAGCCATGTTATTGGAGTCAACTCCTAATATTCCAGGAATATTCTACATCTATTTTCCCCTCAGAATAGATGACAACTCCTCCGCCTCCCGGCATCCATGGATTCACCTTTGAGGCTTTGTCAAAGAGCAATTTGAACATCTTCCTCTCTTTCAACCAATTCCCGAATTGAGATTTATCAAGTCTAATTTCCCATATTGCCAGCTTCTTCAATGTTAGGTCTGTGTCAATAACTGAAACGTTAATGGATTGCGTCCATCCATCTCATTGGGTGAGAGCTTGGTTTTATTTCTGGCAACCTGATTGATTTTTATAATCTCTCCCATGAGAGCTTGCATCTTATAGAAAATTTTATATAAGTTTTTTTTTGTAACTAGGGGAATCGACAACTGGGGACGGGCTGGTACTCGCGTGACACGTGGTCCAGGGATCCAATCCCTCTACCACTATACCCCTAGGTGCATCCACAAGGCCTGAACCATGGCACATGGGTAAATTTGGGGGGATTTGAACACGAGACCTTCCATTTACAACCAATTTCAACAATTCCACTTTACCACTTGAACTGCCCCCCACGGGCTGACAATTTTATATAAGTTAACCATCATCATCATCATCATATAAAACCATATACTATCTCAATTGTAGTTTAACCTCTTAAATAGAACATAATTATATATAAGATGAATGAAATATAATTATATATAAGATTTAATTTTAATAAATATATTAAATTTATTTATAAAATATCATTATATTTTTTATTATAATTAAAAGTATGGTAGCGAGGTGTTTCCACTAATCCACAATTTATATGCTAGGAAAATCTATTTATGAAAATATGTTTATATGTTTTTTATTAAGGTTGAATGGATTTAAAAGGTTTTAATGGCATATGAATTTGTGTTACCAATTTGGTGTATGAGGTCTCCTTGTTTGTGGGACAAGGGACCCCCTCTATGCATCGATGTAACTAAGTCTACATAGGTGTATATACCCTACCCCCATCCGGATATGAACCAATGAACTCCTAGGAAACACATGTTCTTAACCATTCAACCCACTCAAGCTTCTTCTTTTTTAACGGTAACGATAGCTTGTATTTATATAAAAAAAGAGAACGTGGCCTGACTTGACATCCTTGAATTACATAGATGGCTTCATATGGAAAATACTAAAAGTATTGAAAGAAAATTTTTACATTCTTCACATCATAAATTTCGAAGTATCTTGGAGCAATGAGTCTGCTAAAAGAAGACCATTTTACCTAGTTGTGGTAGATTTACAAAATTTGCCTAAAAACATAATACACTGGAAAGGCATTTACAAAATTCAAAAAAAGAAAAGTCTAGCCATTAAAGGCATTCTTCCATCCCTTCCCAGGGGATTTCCTACTATGCCTAAGAAACTGACTTTACTTCACCTTGTCCCTCATCTTTATGAAGATGTTCCTTTACTAGAAGATTTTCAATAGAATCTTTGATGTTGATATGCACAATGCCTTCTCCCATTTCAGTGTTGGTTATTTGCATAATACTTTCATTCTCAAAAAAATCATACAAACCATGAATTTGAAGAATGTTGTTTAATACTCTATTTTCATCCTCACATAGTTGCAATTTTCCTTTTTACACTATGTTTTCTTCTTCAAGCTTCGAAGTTTTTCCTTGCATGAGTTCTATTTCCACTTCTACCATTACTATTTTAGCTCTAAGCTTTACCAACAGAATGTCTTGCATGTGAAATTGATCCTAAGATATTGCAATATTCTGCATAAGATTGATTCTTAATTTGCTAAGTTGTCTCTCCAAACCAATGGCAGTTCTTACTAAATGGTCATGATTATTATCATTCCTCCCTTCATAAACTCGAGGACCCATATTGATGGAATAGGAAATAGTTAATAAAAATAACTATGAACCGAGGAGAAAGTTGAATAAAGACTAACATACCTAATTCCTTTGTGCTCACAAAATTTGAATACCAAATTGGCAGTGTTGATTCCCTCAAGGTAGCTAAACTTGATAATCTGGGTCTTTTCTTTTTTTGTAGATTACCCAAACTTGGACAAACATGACTATAGTTTTGATAGGTACTGATGTTGCTTACCCAATATAATCGTAGCACACAATAGGCTCCAGAATGCAGATTCTCCAACAATTGATGAAGATTGACCTCAGGGGAATGCAAACCTTCACGTTGACCCTAACATAGCGTAACCACACTACCAAGGATACATAAAGGAATACCACTCAAATTTCCTTCAATCCAATTGAGAAAGCAACCCTAATTTCCATAAATAAATAAATAAAAACTAGAGAATAAACGCTGAAAGAACTCAAAACATAGTTGACATAATTCCCCAATGTATCGAGATCCTTCATCAGATAATGAAACCTCTAAGAATTCACACAAATACCTTCTCTGTAGAGCACACAAAAGATCTTCATGATGATACAATTCATAAACTCCTCCTCATCTTAATAATAAAAACTCGTATTTCTAGCAAAAACATCTATTAATTGAAAGTAATCATCAATTTCAACATCTTCGATGTTTTGGTACACAGTATCCCTGCAAGCCATCATTTCTACTGGAGTGGACATGTTACTCTCACCTCGGGTAGGAGATCATTAACAAAGAGCTTGATGTTCATTGAATTATGATCCCTTAAATGCATAATTGCTCTGCAATACATGGACTTCAAATGCCACTTGGAGTGCTTAGCACTAATTCCCACAATATTGAAGTTGAACCAAAAGATGGATTTGATAACCAAAGTTTTGATTAGTTCATATTCCATAAGAGACTAGGGTATGATACAATGCCCTGCATATTCTCCATTGGTTATAATATGACCATAACCAAGATTACGAGCAAAATTTGGTTGCATATATGCTCTAGAGTTTAGAGCTTTGAAAACATGGTAAACTTTCACACCTTCCAAATCATAAAAAAATTGTAAAATTGTCCATTTTATATTTCTTAAAGGCCCATCTCTTGGAGCCTGATTACATATAATAGACCGAATTATAATCATATCACCAACTATAATTAAGGACATTATATTATCTTTTTTTTCTTGGGTTTGTAACCAGGAATATTTCACCTTCTGCAGACAAAAGCTGTTCCTCTGGTCTGAATGGTTCAGATCTAGAACAAATGAGTGAACGACAAAGGATGAAGACCTTCCCTGGATGCTGTAGACACTTGGAATGTTGCTTCGATAGTGAACCTGTGTACCTGCAAACAGATCAAACATGCAAACACATCAAAGCTACCAGAAAAATATCTACTTATCCATGTTAGTGACTAAGGAATCTAACAACATGTACATGTGAAATCAAAACAACAGTAATGTGGGTCGGAAATCAGCTTTGCATTAAAGATGTTTG
Source organism: Pseudotsuga menziesii (assembly GCA_001517045.1). Lineage (NCBI taxonomy): Eukaryota > Viridiplantae > Streptophyta > Pinopsida > Pinales > Pinaceae > Pseudotsuga > Pseudotsuga menziesii. The sequence goes on along the minus strand of LPNX011209854.1, from coordinate 173,884 downwards.
GAGAAGCTTACAACTATTGCCTTAGTGTCGAGAAGCATCTCCATAAGACAAACACTTCATCCCCATAAGCTCCAACTTTGCTCTCTATTCTCTCTAATGGCTTGGGTTAAGTGGTCAATCCAACAGCATAACAATACCTCTATAGTTCTCCCTCTCAACTATGGACATGAGCTTGTATTTATAAGGCTCGATGGATAGGAATAGTTGAGAGAATTGTGGGTGAGGTGGCTCTAAGATCCTACCATGGGGGATCTCGAGCTCAACTGACCCACAATGATAGGGATAAGGGAGGGCACAAGGCTCATGATCTAGAAGCCTTGAGAAACTTCTCTTTTTCCCATTTTACCCAGGGTACCACTTTTTTCTCTTATGATAGAGCGGTTTAGATGAGAAATAGGATGCAGGTGGTGCGAGCAAGGTACCGCTCATGGGCCACAGGTAAAGTGCGGTGCTGAGTTTTTTCATGTATAATTGACAAACATAGTAGGTTTCCACTCTAAGTGTTGGGATAGAGGGTAAACATGGAAGTTAAGGGTGTTATCACATGGTGGTGACAAGATTTGGGTATAACAGAATGCCCCCCAAAGCATGAGACTTAGAGGGATACGATGAGCGAGAGCTTTGAGAGAACAAGTTGTCACTTCGAGGTGAAAATTTCAGCTCGATCAGAGCATGTCGTCAAGTAGGCATCTATAGTGCATCAATATTTTTGACTCATAGAAACATGTAACCAACTCATGGCTGCAGACCAATACAAGGCAGATCCATGGGAGGAATAAACAAGCATGGCTACTAGAATACAACGTAGATCCATGTGATAGAGAACTCAAACTTGGACATAGCTACCAGACATACAACATAGATCTATGTCATACAGACGCAAATTTGAGCATAGTCACGACCATACAAATGTGGATCCATGCTAGATATACAAAACTCCATCACAACCTGGGGAAAGCAATGAGCGCTTAAACAAATACCCAGGGTCTTCGTCTCGTCTTCCACAAAGTATGATTCTATCCATGTGATTACAATGATCTGAAGTCGAACATGGTAGAAACCACTTGATTACCGACCAATGATGTGAACCGTTAACAAGTGCGAGGGAGATCACCATTGATGTTAATGATTCCCAGGGTACCCTAGTACAATCTACTGAGTGTGAATAAATGTCCTGATGTCAAACACCCAGTCGATTCTATCGATCAAAGGTCAATGATGTGAACCTATGTCGAGAGCGAGAGAACCTGTCATTAAGGCATACAGATCTCAAGGTACTAAGTTTTTGTTTCTAAGACTAATTCCCGGATGATGAGCTGATGTTGACAGGAATAGTCTCGTCGAAGGAGGGCCATGATGAGTCCCACATCGACGACACGAAACTCAGAACATAGTTTTGGAATGATGTGAATATAGTAACCATAAGACTGACTCAAAAGTACTGACACGGAGACTGTTTTGACTGTAGAGTAAAATTCTTCAACTTCCCTTTGAACATCGGACGGCACGACAAAAGACTTGGCAGCATGACTAAATGGGACAAACACACAGTGCGACAGTGGACAATGCATTCTTTTGAAAGACTCAAAGGAGTGACATGACTCATGAAAGTGGATCGTCACAGACATCAGCAGAATACCCAATTGACTGAAATGATATGCAGACAAGTGCCATGTTTAAAGGTAACAACAAACTACTGCCATTTATTTGTAAAATGATTCCCTTCCCATTTCCCCCATCATGGTTGATCAGTGCCTCTTTTTGGATTTAGGAGTTCAAAGAGGGTAACAAACACTAGGTATAGCTCGTCTGAAGACAAGTCCAAACTCATATGTTTTACGAACCTGAGAGAGGAGGGGTTCATTTCCAAAAACGGGTCTCTCAATGTTTAATTTAACGAGTCCAATGAAAGAAAACTCAGTATCGTTCATGTTTAGAGAGTCTGAACGACCACGGAAGAAGACTCCAAAGGGTCCTTTTTCATATGATTTAGTCCCTAAGGCCCGAAAAAGTATAAAATTATACCTTAGAGAAGTCTTCCAGTCATGATTGGTTGGAGTGTTCCTTTTTCGTAAATAGTCTATCCGAACCAAAAAAGAGATAACCTACTGTCGGAGAGACGACTCTTCAAATGCTTTAACGAGTGTGAAGAAGACAAGATCACTCGACAATCTTTTCGTATTTAAGGAGCCCAAAAAGAGTTTAAAGAAGACTCCATTAGGTCTCTTTTCACAATGAGAGATTTTACGAGCTTGAAAAGAATCAGAAACAGTCTCGGACCTTTGATACCGAGTTTCGAGAGCGTGACCAAAGTGTCGTAATAAATGCTCAATGACTTTTTCTGTTTTATGGTAGTACGAAAAAGTAAAAAACGAACTTCCAAAACTTTACTGCTATTGTTCTTCTATCTTGTAACGACTCAAAAACAAGTGTTAAATGTGCCAATAACTAACATTAAGGGATTACGATTGATAGATTTTGAGTAATAAGTGATTTTAAACCAAAACTATAGCATGTCAAACCCAAAAATGTGTATAAAAGTCATGTAAATAGTGAAAAATCAAAACATTTTACTATTTACCCATAGTGGAGAGCATTTGGAGCACTTTCCTAGCCAGATTTTCAGTTGTTGATATCAGGAGTTTCCACCGTCGGATTCGAGCACTGTTAGTTCCAGGTAATAGCCTAGACCCTACTCTTTCATCTTATGCCTTTAATTTTGACTTTTAACGAGTGTTTTGAGCTGGTATGGCAAGCCCTAAAATCGTGGAAGCGAGCACCACTCTTATCCCTTGCGGGATACGTGGTACCTCGCTAAAACCACGCCGAAAACAAAGCGCACAGGTGGTGCCACTACCTGTCTTCAACGGGGCACAGGCGGTGCCGGCCGTGAAGATGTAAAAATAATCACACAAGCAAAACTAGCTCATTTTATTTGATTTGAATGATTAAGAATGATCCTAATGTGTCTTGTGATTGTTTTTGGAAGGTCCTAGCTGATAAAAAATGGTCATATGGAAAGAGAGACAGCATGATAATGACGATGCCTTTGCCAAAAGGAATGCAGGTTGCATAGTCGCTTCGAGAGACTGCGAACTCCTAAAATTCTTTCACAAGCCTAGCATGGTATCGCATGAGTGATTGGTAGAGCATATACTTCGAATGTGGAATCCGGAGCAACAACATTTTGAGGTTGGTGCTCATATTCTGACAGTTGAGGTAGAGGATATCTAATTCATTACTGGCCTTTCGAGACGGGGTGCTCCCATCTCGCTGACTAATTCCCGCGGAGGGTACATCACTACACAGGAGTTAGTAAACCGTCATTGTATTCCTGGGACAAGGACATCGGGGAAGAAAATTCCCATAAAGGCTATGATGGATGGACCTCTACGGACTATATTGTTTACCATGCAGAGAGTGGCAGGAATCCAAGGGGTGCACCAGGATTCTAGAGCACATATGCTCTGTGCCATAAAGGCCATGGCGCCTATAGTCTTTAACTGGGTGGAAGCCCTGCTTCCAATATTCAAGGATCAACTGACTAAGTGTCGGCAGGGGGAACTAAAGCAGTTCAGTTTTGGTTCCATTATAACCTACTTCTTCTTCGAGCGGGTGCCACAGATGAGACCCCAGGTGGTCTTTACAGAGCTAAGAGCGTGGGACCCTCGCATGCAGAGGTGGGTCCGGATTATGGCCCGTACTAGAGCGGCCAGGGGGAAGGTGAAGTTCAGTGACCCGTTCTTTCGATGGCTCCCACCTGGCGGACAGTGGGGTGACATCGGTAAGAAGCAAAAGACCCTAAAATGGAAATAGTGTTTTTATGTTTTTTGATGTTTTATATTTTTTATGTTAAGTAACGAGACTTAAATATTTTCATGCAGACGTTGGAGCAGCACAACCTGGGGGAGATTCCCCATTAGATAGACGGGCCAGAGCCCGTTTCGTACCGCAGGGTGACAATGTGACCGGGGAGTTAGAGGAAAACCTGGAGAGGTTGACCCTAGACATCCTTGACACTTCCATTGATGACCTCCCTCTGAGGTATTAGAGACCTACAGTGGGAGTATCGGGTCGGTTTAACAGACTGCTACATAGAGTAACCCGGGTAGTGATGTGCTACCACGAGCATCACTAGACGATGTATGCATGATGTATTTACTGAAAGCTGATAGCTTCAGGATTTTGTATGGTGATTTTTACCTGAAAGCCTACGTGATTCAGATGAGGTCTTGTGACCCATTTTTTGAAAACATGTTAATATATATATATATACAGACTTTTACCTGGTGTTTATATGTCTCAAATGGTGAATGTTTTTTACATGAGTTTTATGTGTCTTTAATTGTTTATTTACAATGAACCATGTTTGATTTTAATGCCATAAATGGGCAATATGCCAATCTAGGATGTAATTAGCTAATGGGTCAGCAACTACATTATGTTCCCTAGGGATATGCCTATAGGTCATGGTTTCAAATGACCTTTCTAACAAGAGTACCCTCTGGAAGAGGTGGAGAAGCACAAGATTCCTAATGGTATAAACATGGTTTAGATGACAAACCATGAGTTGAGAGTCCATCAAGAGTACCGAATTGCGAACATATTGGGAGGCAGCTTCTGTCAGAAGACCTATGACTGCTCGATACTAGGTGATATTGTTGGTAGCGGGACCAATACAAACCGCTCCTGAACTAACCAAATCATCAGCTGGGGAATAGAGAACCCATGCAGCTGAGGCAAGATTTTAAGGTGTGGTAGCTGTCACGTCCCTTTGACCGACGAAGAGGACGCGACCAACACCAAGCATACGGGCAAACAGCCCCATGAACATAAACAAAAGAATCAATGTTGAAATTAAAAGCTTAACATGATGCATAACCTAGCATACAGGGATTCATAATTCCTGTGACATCAATATAAAGCGGAAGCAATCATATACATTCATACAATTCCAGTATTCCATATGTTCATTATAACTCATTTGACATCAATATAATTGCAGAGATAGGATAGCAGCACTTATCTTTTGATGAAGAATTCACCCGCAACCAGCTATGTCGCTGCAACGTTCCACCCAACCATAGGCTAGCGTGCTCATCAATCTCTCAGCAACGCTTCCATCCCCGAGCTGGGCATGATTCCTCCAAGGATAAGGGTCAATTGCAGGATTACACATAGCCAAGGGGACACAATCAGCCAAACCAACACTGTTGGGTTTACCAGGCCTTCAACAATCGGCCAGGCCAGCACAGTCCGAAGACCAACCACTGCATACCGCAGCAACGCAATCCCTTCACAACCCTATGAAGAAAGCAAAACAGCCAGTGAAAGTCCCCATCAAGGGATGAAACACAGTTCAAGTCAACAAGACAACACAGACTTGTTCTTGGCCTTATCGTGGCCAAAACAACTCAGCAACAGCACCCAAACCAGGGTATATCAGCAGCCCAAACTCACAATGAATGATGTGAACAATCCACAGTTCGAAAACAAGGAAAACTCATCCAACAGCACACACAATTCCCCAATGGAAAGGCTGAGCAACATCACACAGTCCACAAAACAGAGGAGAGGCCAACTCCCAGCATGGACAGAGGAAAACTCAACACACGGATTGGAAATCCTCAGTGGCCCAAAACGAATTTGAGCACCACAGCCAAAATCCACAAGGAAGACAACAGTCCCAAAAACGAAATCAGTGAGCACGGTTCACAATATGGAAAATGACTCCAATGGTCTGTGCGTGAGAGCAACTTGCACCAGACCCCAAAACACAAAGGGAAACATATGCGCAGGCCACAAATCAGTAAGGAAACTTACACACAGTCCCTGAGTGTAGAAATGGCTCTTGCACCCAAAAATCCTGAATGACAGCCACGATTTCATCCGCTCCCAGCGTGAGGAAATCAACACAAAATTCCTATGCGTGGGGAGAGAGCAGAACGCCTCTCTGCATGATGATCCCAGCCTGCGCGTGAGGACAAACAGCTTCGCCTATGCGCGTGAATCAACAGTCCAACGGACGGAGCAACAGACCATCGCGAGGAGGAACGAGCAGACCACCACTGTGAAGGTTGAAGACCAGGCGTGAGAGCAACCGACCATAGTCGTGAAGATTGGAAACGTGGGAGAGAAGGGTGAATGTCGTCGTGGGTGGAGTGGGCGTGTGGGTAAGGGACTGACAGTCCTGCCACCCCCACTCCCAAAGGCAATAACTGCCTCAACCACCAACAGCCATGTCTCCTCAGCTACCCAACAAAACATTAAAGAGGTTGACAAGGGAAGAGGGAAAATCAACAAGGTGCTAAAACATGGGTTTTTTCCCCATAACCAAGGTTTGCCATCCCCCACCCCTTATCCTTTGGAATCATGCCCTTTTCATTCAACGTTGCACTGCCGTAGCTGGTTGTGGTTTAGTTTTATTTGATGTGCGTATTTACATGATGTCCAATTATAAGGTGTCGGATAGCACGACATACCATCGACAACTATACCTATTGCCGAAACATACACACTAAATCGATGGTGGGGCTTTTGCCTTTAGCTCCTCACCACGATTAATTACATTATATACATCATGCAAATGGGGTCAAAACCGGGACATTACATTCCCCTCCCCCTTGGAATAACACTGTCCTCGGTGTTCCATTACATATATACAATACATATACAGTTGCACATCAAAATTTCAAAATTTTGCAGATCTGTCCCACATTCAATCGTTTACTTTGAATGTTCAAGACCAAGCTCCTTAGCTTCCACGGACTTGTCCTGCTGGTTCTCAGCTTCTACTTGATCCCGAAGTCTAGGAACTTTGCGGCTATTGCCTTCACCCTATTCCCTCATTGGACAGCCCCGGCGTAAATGATCTCCTCCGCATCTCCAACATCTCACCGGCTGCTTCATCTTTACCTGCTCAATTTCCTTTGAGTCTTCATGCCTGGACCGTTTCTTATCGGGTCGCTTGGACGATTGTCCCATTGCTGATCCACCTTCCTTTCCTTTGTCGATTGATCCCAGAAGGCTTTTCACCTCCCTTTGCAACCCAATAGAGTCTTGCAAAATCTGACAGTTCATTTCACTCTGCCTTTTTTGTAACTTGAGCATCTCCCCAAGGTTCTCTTGGGTCTTGGCAATCATTTGAAGGAGGCTTCCAGCTAAGTCCAACAATTTTTGATCTGCTGCCATGATCAATGTGCACCTCCTGGTTTCACTTTTCTCACCTGTGAAATGCACCATTGAAATTCTATCAGACCAAGCATAATATAGACATTAAAATCAGTCAGTTAATTACCCAAATGGCATGACAGTCAAAGTTCCATTAAGGAAACTTTCATATTTTTCATGCCTTCCCCACATGCACATGAACTTATTCATGTCCATTCCTGGGCAGGGAATTAGCTATTCCAGCATTCACAATTTACTTTAAGCAAATACACACATTTCATTTTCAATCATACATGCATTCAACAATCCTTACTTTCACAATGCATGAACATATATATATATATATATATATATAATTAAAAAGGCAAGAGAGAGCAGTAAGAGTTTTCCCCTCTTTGTTTTGTTCCATCTTGGAACCCACACCATCCATGTGGCTTTTCATGCTCTCAGCCTCTTTCACTTCACCGTGAATGCTGGACCAATCTTTCTTGGTCATGACACTTAGTGTCTTTGGTCTTTTCCAGACCTCTAAACCATGGAGTCTCTCCACATGGTTTGTCTCGGCTGCTAGGACTCCCCCGTCTTACTAGCGCCTTTTTTCATTACCGCTCATTCCGAGCTTTCCAAGACAGTCACATGTCCACATGCACCCCTAGGATGCTCTCATAGTCCTCGCTTCCAGCCATGCCTATATTCGAACATTGAATAGATTCACATGTTTAGTTTATTCTCATCAGTTTTATCTCTAGAGCAAGAGTTTAAAACATCATAACCAAATCATATACACATGTATATTCATAAGTAAAATAATCCAATACTTATCTGTATTGTGCGTTTCCTTGTTCGTCCACAGGATCCTGTTTCGCTTTGCAAGCCTTGGGATGGCCTATGGACTTTAGATGTTAGGTCAGCACGTCGGCTGCTCCACAACATCAAATAATTAATGTCCAGCCAGTACATAACCATGTCAACTGGGCTTGGAACTTTATCATGACCATTTCTAGGTCTAGGATCTACTATGGATCCTTAGGCATATCACAGCCCAACATACACTTATATCAACATACACTTATATCAACCATGCACTTATATCAACAACACACTTATATGAACCATGCACTTATATCAACAACACACTTATATCAACCATTTACCTTTACCTTTACCTGTTAACACAAGCAACACAAGCAATACAAGCAAACTCATCAGCATTATTGCTCAAAAAAAATTGTAGTCACATTTCATATCATTCACTATCAAGTATTGAGACACCAGGAGTGCGTCCACTCCCCAGAGTGTAATCAATATTGAAAACTCTTTCATGATTCGACATCGGAAGAGTGTGCACTCTCTTCCGGTGTGTGCCATGTAGGCCCTATCCATACTCAAGCAATCGTTCATCATGGAAATAAATCAAAACATGTTCTGCATATGGAAATTAAAAATTAAACATGCATATTCTTAGCAAGGGTTACAGAACACTTATCCATTTGCCATCACAGTATGCCTTTGTTAAGGAGGAATGGAGGCTCCTTCCCTGAGTTAACAGTACCTCAGTCAGCCATCCCAACTCCCTTTTACATTTCTCATTCACACATGTCTTACCGACATAACCCATACCATCTCACTCATGTTATCACCAAACATGCAGTGCAGATGAGACATTTTCAAAATGTCTAATGGCGTTTCACCCGAAACCCATTTCCAAGATAAGGGAAAACCTTCCCATGAAGTTTGGCTTCTGCAAGACACCGCACATGGTCTTCCTGCAGTGTGTACCCCTGACACATTCATCAGTAGCCAAACAGTCAATCATTACTTGATACTACAATCCAAATTGATTGTTCCATAACCAAGCAATGACATTAGCAATCAAATTCAATAATAATTTGCAATTCTATCTGCTACAGAAATTGACTTGCTCAATTGTGGGTCTCCTGTAAGCAGCACTACTATGCTCATTATAATTTTATGCTTACTATCATAACATGATTACCCACTTACCATGTGTCCCTCCCGACACAATCTTATACAAGCCAACAATGATTAGTAGCCGTTAGTACTTTCTTAAATCCGAAATCCACAATTCAAATTTAACAACCCATTATGCATATCAACTACTTTCACAACCATGAGACTTCTTCTCATAAATGGTAGATTCTGGCATTGGTCAGGGTCTTACCTCTCACTGCCATGCTCAAATAATCTACTTGAAACATGAGTTTCAATCAACCAAACACAATCTTATGCAAGCCAACAGTGGCTAGTGGTTGTCAACAATTTCTTAAATCCGAAATTCACAATTCGAATTTTAACAACCTATTATGCATATCATATGGTAGATTCTGGCATTGGTCAGGATCTTACCTCTCAATGCCATTCTCGAAATAATCTACCTGAAACATAAGCTTCAAACATCCAAACACAAGCTTATGCAAGCCAGTAGTGACTAGTAGTTGTCAGCAGTTTCTTAAATTTGAAATTCACAATTCAAATTTAATAAGCTTTTTCACATGGTAGATTCTGGCATCGGTCATGGTCTTACCTCTCGCTGCCATGCTCGAGATAATCTACCTGAAACATAAGCTTCAAACATCCAAACACAAGCTTATGCAAGCCAATAATGGCTAATGGTTGTTAGCAATTTCTCAAATCTGAAATTCACAATTCGAATTTTAACAACCTATTATGTATATCACAAGGTAGATTCTGGCATTGGTCAGGATCTTACCTCTCACTGCCATGCTCGAAATAATCTACCTGAAACACAAGCTTTAATCAACCAAACACTTGGTAAGTCTGGATGCATATAACCTTTTCATTGCTACAACCATTACTGAAGCATTTTTAGAATTTATAAAATTCAAATACTTCCAACTGTTAGTCACATCAATATTATCGAAGCTCATTTACTTCCTGCAATCATTATCATGCTAACATTGTAAGGTATAGTCATATCATTCATGCAATTAAATGAAACGTTTAGATACTCCTTACTTCACAAGCGTATCATTCATACCACCTTGCTCTTCAATAGAGCATTTCTAGCAGCCAATTGCTCATGACTATCCTGCATTCATAACAACCTCTGAAATGGTTCCTGAATTGTCATCAATTCATCATTTCAGTCATTAGTCATTCATAATATCACATGCATTCATCTCAATGCATTCAGCATACCATGCCCACTTCATATAGGTGCATCACTGTAATCAATATCATCAACATATCTAGGCATGATATCTTTCTACATTCCAACATCCACATGGTATGAGGTCTCTTACCTTTACCACTCCATGGGAGTTGTCATAAGCAAACTCTTACCTGCATGGGTCCTACTTACACCCTTGACATGACCAATTTGGTTGGTCCTTTGCAGGAGATTGCAGCATTTGCTCACCAACTATGGTCATGGACTTGTTGCCTTATCCCCTTCTCCATAGGGTTACTGGTCTCATTCACCAGCATCAGCAACATACTCATCCGGGTCCATGTTGTCGTTGGTTTTCCCACTAATGCCAACATCAAAGCAATGATTATCATTAGTGGTTCATTATAAATATATAATTCCCAATATTCTTACCAACATGCAATATCCTATGCTTGCAATACATATCCTCATGCATTTCATGCATAAAACTTAGAAATGCAGCATAGTTAGCAAGACAGGGTTTTAAGGAAAACTTTCCTTTTCAAGTCTTTCATCCTGGCATGGAACTTCTTTTTCACACAGCAGCTGGTTGACTTCATAGTCCTTGCTTCCCCTGGGCATGCAACTGTCCAGATTTGTCCACTTGATAACAGCGGCCATCATTAGCACCTTGCTATTTCATGCTCAGATTCTGGTCACTTATCCTTGTTCCTTGCCGGATAAGCTTTCCAACGCCTATTCACATGCGTCATTCCGACCTCGGATGTGAAAACCACACCACTTTTAGGAATGACGACTTTTCACCAAATCTTTGCATTTTTTACACACCACTGCATTTTGGACGGGGTGCCAACTTTGGCCACCTGTCAACCACTGAAGACAACTGAAAATCCCACTGGAAGGCAATCAAAATCTGCTGGAAATCCCACTGAAAACTACGGAGAAATTCCCTCTGAAAAACTCAATTTTTCCTTTGTTAAATCGGGTCTTATTCCAATTACCCATTCGCAGAATCGACTGTCAAACCACTATTCCTTCCGCAACGGCGGCTCTTAGGATGCTTTCCCTTTTCAATCGGCGTCGGCAGCCTTTCTGGTCGGAAGCCGAAACACTTTCGCTTCCGCAACGGCGGTTCTCGAAGCTCTTTCGCTTCCGCAACGGCGGAACATGAAACGCTTTCTTCTTCCGACGAATGAACTGACTTTTTTGCCTTAGAAATTTTTTCAACTTTCTTTCTTTACGTCGGAGGACTTACCCGTCGGCGGGGAAGTTGTTTCTCCATCCGCAACGGTGGACGCCAAATCGTTTCTCCATCCGCAACAGTGGATGCCAAATCATTTCTCCATCCGCAACGGCGACACGCGAAACCTTATCTTCCTCCAGCGACAGTCTTTCTTCGTCGGACGACTTACCGCTTTTCTCTTCTGCAACGGCGGCAATCATTCCCCTTTTTTCGTCGACGATTTCATACTTAGACAAATTTTGAAAATTTGTCTTTCTTCTTTTTTCCGAACATAGCACCTGTTGGTGGTCGGACCACTTTCCGTCGGATGCTTAGTCGCTTCTTCTTCCGCAACAGCGGACGCGGAACCCTTTCTTCTTCCGCAACGGCGGACGCAGAATCCTTTCCTTCTTTCGACTGTCTAACACTTAGACCAATTTTTTCAAAAATTCCCTTCGTCAGCAATCGGATCCATTGTTGCATCGGCGGTTTAGTCCCTTTCTCTTCTGCAACGGCGGATGGGAAACCGCTAAACCTTCCGCCATATCGGAAGTCGGAACCACTAAACCCTTCTCTGACCCAATTGTCAACACTTAGAAAAATTCTTGAATTTTTCCATTCATCCACTGTCATCAAATTTCCTGATTGCTGCTAGGCAGAAGGCAATTCTGCTTTTGTCATTGCATCTTTTGGCCCATAGAGGCCCATTGTTGCAACCTTGAGCTTTGATACCATACTGTCACGTCCCCATCCCTCTGACTGACAAAGAGGACGCGACCAACACCAAGCATATGGGTAAACAGCCCCATGTACATAAACAAAAGAGATCAATGCTGAAATTAAAAGCTTAACATGATGCATAACCTAGCATACAAGGATTCATAATTCCTGTGACTTCAATATACAGCGGAAGCAATCATATACATTCATACAATTCCAGCATTCCATATGTTCATTATAACTCATTTGACATCAATATAATTGCAGAGATAGGATAGCAGCACTTATCTTTTGATGAAGAATTCACCCGCAACCAGCTACGTCGCTGCAACGTTTCACCCAACCATAGGCCAGCGTGCTCATCAATCTCTCAGCAACGATGCCACCCCCAAGCTGGGCATGATTCCTCCAAGGATAAGGGTCAATTGTAGGCTTACACATAGCCAAGGGGACATAATCAGCCAAACCAACACTGTTGGGTTTACCAGGCCTTCAACAATCGGCCAAGCCAGCACAGTCCGAAGACCAACCACTTCATACTGTAGCAACGCAATCCCTTCACAGCCCTGTGAAGAAAGCAAAACAGCCAGTGACAGTCCCCATCAAGGGATGAAACACAGTTCAAGTCAACAAGACAACACAGACTTGTTCTTGGCCCTATCGTGGCCAAAACAACTCAGCAACAACACCCAAACCAGGGTATATCAGCAGCCCAAACTCACAATGAATGATGTGAACAATCCATAGTTCCAAAACAAGGAAAACTCAGCCAACAGCACACACAATTCCCCAATGGAAAGGATGAGCAACATCACACAGTCCACAAAACAGAGGAGAGGCCAACTCCCAGTGTGGATAGCGGAAAACTCAACCCACGGACTGGAAATCCTCAGTGGCCCAAAACGAATTTGAGCACCACAGCCAAAATCCACAGGGAAGACAACAGTCCCAAAAACGAAATCAGTGAGCATGACTCACAACATGGAAAATGACTCCAATGGTCTGTGTGTGAGAGCAACTTGCACAAGACCCCAAAAAAACAGAGGGAAACATATGCGCGGGCCACAAATTAGTAAGGAAACTTACACACAGTCCCTGAGTGTAGAAATGGCTCTTGCACCCAAAAATCCTGAGTGACAGCCACGATTTCATTCGCTCCCAGCGTGAGGAAATCAACACAAAATTCCTGTGTGTGAGGAGAGAGCAGAACGCCTCTCTGCGTGATGATCCCAGCCTGCACGTGAGGAGAAACAACTTTGCCTATGCGCATGAATCAACAGTCCAACAGACGGAGCAACAGACCATCGCAAGGAGGAACGAGCAGACCACCACTGTGAAGGTTGAAGACCAGGGGTGAGAGCAACCAACCATAGTCGTGAAGATTGGAAACGTGGGAGAGAAGGGTGAATGTTGTCGTGGGTGGAGTGGGCATGTGGGTAAGGGACTGACAGTCCTGCCACCCCCACTCCCAAAGGCAATAACTGCCTCAACCACCAGCAGCCATTACTCCTCAGCTACCCAACAAAACATTAAAGAGGTTGACAAGGGAAGAGGGAAAATCAACAAGGTGCTAAAACATGGGTTTTTTCCCCATAACCAAGGTTTGCCATCCCCCACCCCTTATCCTTTGGAATCATGCCCTTTTCGTTCAACGTTGCACTGCCGTAGCTGGTTGTGGTTTAGTTTTATTTGATGTACGTATTTACATGATGTCCAATTATAAGGTGCCGGATAGCACGACATACCATCGGCAACTATACCTATTGCCGAAACATACACACTAAATCGATGGTGGGGCTTTTGCCTTTAGCTCCTCACCACGATTAATTACATTATATACATCATGCAAACGGGGTCAAAACCGGGACATTACAGCAGCAAGCACCATCATCGAAGCCATAGAAAGCCATCTGCTCTGCACGACCAAAACATGGTATAAACAGATACAAACACTAAACTCAAAACCATATTGAAAATACTTAAAGCACACTGAAAGTCAAGCAATATGCATATACACAAGATACTATCCAAGAGAGATCTAGGCATAGTACCTCTTTAGGTACAACCCATTGTGAAGTTGCCCTAAAGGGATTCCATCGTAGTCAGCGAGCTCGTAGGCCCCTTTCTCTAAAAGTTTAGAAATGACGAAAGGACCGTACCACATGGACTCGAACTTTCCTTTCCCTAGTTTGTCATCTCTTTAATCGTAAGTCAAAACTAGGTCACCCTCGTTAAAGGCACGAGGTTGGACGGATTTATCATACTGTGCCTTGACGTGTTTCTTATGTGCCTCATTAGCCAAGGCAACGTCTCTCCTAGTTTCATCAAGGTTATTCAAGTATAAAAATCTCTCTTCCTTTGCGGAAGTGTCTAGGAGAAGTTCGACGGCAAGTTTCAAGGATGGAATCTAACATTGAATCAGTAAGACAACTTCGAGTCCATAAACAAGCTAGAAAGGTGTGAAACCAGTAGCTGTTTTCACCGAAGTCCTGTAAGCCCAAAGAGCGGAGAAAAGGATGTGGTGCCAGTTGGATTTATGGTCTCCAACCATTCGACGAAGCATAGTTTTCAAAGCTTTGTTAATGGCCTCTACCTGACCATTAGCTTGCGGATAATATGGCATAGAGTTTTCATGGTGAAAACCTAGCTTGGCACTTAGTTCCTCCATCATTTGATTATGGAAATGTGATCCGTGATTAGTAACTATGGATTGCGGGACTCCAAATATAGCTATTTCATGATTGAACAGGAAGAGAGTGGCAGTCTTACCATCTTCCACATATGTAGGCATGTCCTTAGCCCACTTTGTAAAATAGTTAACAACTACGATGATGTAACCATCCCCTCCGACTAAGGTAGGCTTACAATGCATATAATCAATCCCCCATTTGGCAAATGGGCCATCGGCAATGACGGGGTGTAGCAGAGCAGGATGAGGGCGCTTGTTGGGATAAAAATGTTGACAAGGTGGGGATTTCTTGACAGCCTCGTGACAGTATTTAAAGACTGAAGGCTAGAAATAACCAGCGTGAAGGATTTTCTAGGTTGTAACCATCCCAGATAAATGACCGCCACGTGCTCCAGAGTGGCAATCATTCAACACATGTTCAACTTCCTCATGGGTGAGGGATCGCCGGAGAATAGAATCAATCCCATGTCTATACAAGGTGTCATTCAGGATGAGGTAGTGTTTCGCGTGGTGATGGATACGGCGGCAATCATCACGGGACAGATTTGGCTGAAATCTTTGTGTTTGGAGATAAATAAGAAAATCTCCATACCATGGATCAGTAGTGCTTATCAGGAATAGGAATTCATCCGAAAATGAATCACTGGGCTCAGATTCCATCGAAGCACAGGGAAGATCACACATGAGCTCGACAAAGCCGATGGATTTTTTTGATGTGGCTTTCGCAAATTCCAGATCAAACTCTTGTAGTATGACTATCCATCAAGAGTACTTGCCCCCGAACACCTAACGAGTCAAGATGTAATACATAGGGTTCTAGTCTGCTAATACAGTGGTTGTGCAGAGCAATATGTAGTTATGAAATTTTTGTATAGCAATGACCGTGGCCAATGCTAACTTCTCCACGTGTGAATATCGGGTTTCAGAATCCATAAGATTCTTACTAGCATAGTAAATCACGTGCTCTTGACCGTCAGGATTTTCCTGCACCAAAACCATAGCGATGGTAGTAGTGGAGGTAACAATATATAAGATAAAGTCCTTTGAATAATCTGGGGGGTGTATCACAGGTGAATGAGTTAGAGTGTGTTTGAGATTATCAAAGGCGCATTGGGCTTGGTCATCCCAATAGAACGGAGTGTCCTTCTTAAGGAGACGCATATAACCATGCGTTTTCTCCACAAAATTGCACACGAAACAGTGGAGGAAGTTTGCCTTCCCTTGCAAACTTTGGAGTTCGAGAAGATTGGCTGGGGCTGGTAGAGCTAAAATGGCGGCAGTTTTCAAAGGGTCTATTCGGATGCTATCCTTAGAGACCACAAAACCTAACAGGTGTCCCGTCTCAATGCAAAAAACACATTTATGCGGATTGAGCCGTATATTATAATGACAACATCTCAGGAAAATATCTCTAAGATGACCAGGGTGGTCCTCCCGTCGCTGTGAATGAGCAGGGAGGTCGTCAAGGTACGGTTCAACAATATGTTTAATATCGTGAAACGCATAGGACATCGCACGCTGGAAAGTGGCTTCAGCATTTTTTAAGCCAAATGGTAACTTCCTATATGCAAAGGTTCCCCATGGGAAAATGAATGTTGTCTTGTGTTGATCGGTGGGTAATATCTCAATCTGATTATAGCCAGAAAAGCCATCCATGAATGAGAAGATGACACTTTCGGCATAGTTGTCAATAATCTAATCGATATGTGGAGTAGGAAAGTTGTCCTTGGGACAAGCTTTATTCAAATATCTAAAATCGATATAGACTCTAATGGTGCCCTGCTTTTTATTGACAGGGACAATGTTCGATACCCATTTCGTCAGGGGTATGGGATAAATAAACCCAGCTTTGAGAAGTTTCTCTATTTCAGCTTTAATAGCTGTGGCCTTTCGTGGATGGACTTGCCTTAGTTTTTGCTTGACAGGTTTAGCCGTGGGATAGGTTTTAATTTCATGGACCACAATGGATGCTTCTATCCCTGGCATTTCTTCGTAGGACTAGGCAAAAATATCGCAGAATTCTTTGAAAAGTGCCGTGTATGCTTCAGATTCATCTGTCGAGCAGTTATGCCCAACATGAACATGCTCGATGGTACCTGGCTTGGTTGATATGTCAATCGGATTTGTCTGAGTAATGTTGCAAATGTTTCCTTTAGAATCTGTGTCTTGCAACAATATAGGACTTTGAGGTGCGTTGCCAATATCAGTGGAAAACAGGGATGCAAAGTCATGGTTTTCCAAACTGGTGTTGGGGAGGAAGGAGGATCTATGATGTTGATCTTCCCAATTGGACTCATTCATATTCATGATCTCCATAATGGACTCATCGGAAGGAAAAGTCTCAAAGAGATAATCCAGAATAAGAAGAGATAGTTCTAACCAGTAAGGCAGGTGGTAAGGATCCGAAGCCACCAGATGAAGCTCACCGGTGTGATCATTGGAAAGGTTTTAAATGATGTTGTACATTTCTTCATGCAGAATCGACGAGGTGGACTCAACAATTTGTTTGCCCTTGGGCTCACAATCAAATGACGCAATCATATTTACTGTCGTTGTGTTTGTGTTAGGAGGAGTGGACGGAAAAATCCCCATAAGGGATGAATCCTTCAACATGCCTACCCCAATCGACTGGTAAGGAGGAGGGGAATGCCCTAACATAGGGATGTTATTAGTTGTAGAGGTAGTAACATCCGGCATACAGAAATTGAGTTGATCGATGGTGACAATTCTCCCTAGATGTGGAAATTGGACTGTTCGGAATACTGTCGAAGCGACAACAGTCATAGCGTAAAACCAATTTCTTCTTAGAAGGACGTTGTAAAATAACGGGGCGTCTATTACTTCTACTTGAATAGAAATAGTTTTTCCCCCAAGCTCGACTGCAAGGGCTGATATGAGACCGTGGGGTTGGAAACCTCATCCATCAAAGGCTTTCAGAGTCGTAGGTGATGTTACAAGCTTGGGAGAGCCGACAACTTTCCAACAAGACAGGGACAAAACAGAAGTTGAAGCTCCTTCGTCTAAGACAGTCCTAAAGACTTTCTTTTCGAATACTTTCGTGATGATTTGGAAAGAAAGTTTGTGAGGTAGTCTAGACTTATAGTTCTTGACATTGAAATGAATCAAATTAGAATTATCCAGGTCTAAAGCTCTTACCGCAGTTAACAGGTTTTTGCGTTGTGTAGGACAACTTTGGAGCACTTCCAAGGTAGACATTGCACACAGTGCTTGAATGAGATCTTCAACTACATTATAAAATTGAGCAGCTTGGGCATTAGGGTTAAAAACAACCTTCCTAAGAGTACTCTTGGGTGGACGCAAAACCATATCGAGAGTAGGTTTCTCGATGGTTAGGGGGGCAGTAGACGAGGAGTCAGGAGAACCAGTAGGGGGAGATTTTTCTGAAGAAGAATGCTCTTCTTTCTTGTCTGCGAGTTTGTCATAACTCTGACTTCGAGTTTGCAAACTAATGGTATCCGAGGACATCATGTGAATTTCCTCTGACGAACTAGAGTTTCCCTGATTAGACATGTGGTCTATCAGTTGTTGTTGAGAGGGAAAAGGATATGTGAGAACTGCGGGTGCGGGATTTGTTTTCAAAAATTAGGTGATTTCATCCCAGTGGGGACACTCTTTTTTGAAATGGTCACCTCCGCATAGCAGACATGGATACTTTGCTTTTCTTTTCCCTTTATCACTATCATTGGTGGTTGGTTTTGGATTCTGCTGTTGGTTTCCAGGTTTTTTGTTTTTACTTTTACCTTTCTTTTTATTATTGCCGTAGGTTTGAATACTCTGAATAGAATTGACCTCTACAGAAACCTTAGGAGTAGGGGTGGCAGTCTGGGGTTGCTTGGTAGGTTTTGTTGTTGACAGGGACTGGATTGAACCAACAATCCCATCAATAGGGACTTCTGCTGGTGGCTTTGCAGGAGCGGTACTTGGGTGAGGAGCTTGAGGAATCAAGTCATACAAAGTTTCGGACTGGGAATAGACCAAGTCCAGATACTGGGCTCGACTAATGGCTTTTTCTTCAGTAACGACACCGCGCATAGCCACATCTCGAGCAATCGGAGGCAACAAAGATTTAGTAAACCAATAAGCTAATAACTGATCTGGAATAGGAGCCTTAATAAGTCTTCTTCACCTTCTCCACTCATGGATATGATCGGATATGAGTGTGGAGGTGTTCTGTCACAGAGAAGTTAAGAGATCAGTACCTATTTCATAACGAATAGGAAGTTGAAAGTGTGTAAGAAATATAGTTTCCAATGAGCCAAAATCCACAAACGAATGTTGCAGAAGTTCAATATACCATTTCGCGGCTGTACCGGTCAAAGTTCGCTGAAAGAGTCTTAAACGAACTGAATCATTCGTAAGGGAGTTTGAAGAACACCACAGATGGAATGCCATGACATGGTTTTTTGAATTGTCTCCTTGCTTCCCATCAAACTTTGGAATGTCCGATGGTAATGTTATCGGAGTGGGAGGCCATGAGGGGTTATGTCGAATGGGGTCATTAATGAACTTGGACAAATCAGGCAAGTCCAAAGTTGTTGCGAAAGGTAACTGATGATTAGGTTACACATACTGGTAATATTGATATGGCATATAATTACCAGTAGGACCGTAAGTATACTGATAAACAGTTTGTTGTGATGAAGAACTAATGAAAAGTTCGCCCACAGGGGGTTGATTTCCGGGATCAAGACCATTAGGACCACCAGGGCCTCCGGGACCACTAGGACCATTAGGACCACCAGGGCCACCAGGAGGCATACCACCAGACCCTCCAGGACCTCTAGGAGGTAAACCTTCAAAGCCTCGAGAACCACTAGGAGGAGGGCCACCAGACCCTCCAGGGCCATTAGGAGGGAAGCCACCAGGCCCCCCAGGACCACCAGGACCATTAGGACCATAAGGAGGAAAGCCACTAGGCCCTCCAGGACCATTAGGCCCCCAGGGGGAGGAACTCTATAATGCGGTCCTCTGGCACCTCTTGCAGTATGAATAGGTATCCCCCCCATAGTTGGCATGTAGGACCAGTTAGGTTTCCCCCATGGCGTGAAAGTATTACTAGGATATGGAATTATAGCATAAGGCATTCCTGTAGGGTTGGGTGGATAATTAAGGTTTCCTACAGGTATTTGATTTGATGTATAACCATAACCCCAAGAGGTTTGATTGGTTACAGGTTGTGCCTCCAAGGGCTGACCTGAACTAGATGGGGGGTTAACCACATTAGTGTGGGTGGGAGGGACATAAATTGTAGATTGCTCTATACCAGAGGTCTATCCTTAACTAGGTACAATTCTGGTGCCAGATAACGTATGTCGTGTTGGGGGTTGCCCCCCGACA
Organism: Pseudotsuga menziesii; assembly: GCA_001517045.1. Classification (NCBI taxonomy): domain Eukaryota; kingdom Viridiplantae; phylum Streptophyta; class Pinopsida; order Pinales; family Pinaceae; genus Pseudotsuga; species Pseudotsuga menziesii. The sequence goes on along the minus strand of LPNX011209854.1, from coordinate 153,574 downwards.
CTAGAAGGTAATGACGAAATAAGAATTGAAGGTTGAGCCCCAGGTGCAGAAGACCTGGGAGGATTGGGAACATACATAATATGGGAGGCGGTGGGGTTGGTAGTTTGACCTAGGTTATGTGGAGTCATTGTGCGATCTATAATCGGTTCAATGGGTCTCATAGAATCAACAAGTGACCGATATCCCACAGGGACAGCTATGGAACGTGATGGTGGTGTGCCCAATATGTCATCTATTTTATTTTCAATCTCCTGTGCACGGAGAATGGCTGCGTGGTATTGTCTACGTTCTTCTTCATATGGAGAAATTTTTTCAGAAAAGTTTAAACGGGTGCCAAATGAGGCAATGGCTTGTCCTATAGAGGTATCCCAAAATGGAGCATTGGGACCATAATCCGGACGGGTAGTATCATCAACATGACCTTCTATGGGAGAATGCAATGAAGTATTACCCCGAGAAGGTTGTTGGACTAATGGAGGCGGGTGTGAAGGATATGGTCCTCCACTTTTTGTGACCACATTATCTCCCACTTGGGAGGTGGTAGCAGCTCCTTGGTCGATAGCTTCCATTGGATTTTCTCTTGAAACAGGAATAAAATCGGGTGGCAAGACTTGTACCCTTCTGTACTGTCTTAGCTTAGCCAGTTTGTACAACTCCTATCCAACCTAGGGTCTCAAAAACTAGAAAACACACCAAAAATTTCCCTACTCAAGATATAGGCCAAACAAGCAAACTTAAATGACAGGAGGAGTTTAGATAGTCAGGTCTCTCACCAGGATTGTCAAGAAGGTGCCACTCACGATATAACTCAAGGGTACGTGCGTAATAATCTCCCCGAATGCTGTTTTCGGTGTATGGTTCCTAGCAAGATGGCCAAAGAGATTTTCTCGGATGGATAAGGTATCCTAGTGGGGTCTCCTGATATACACAAGGTACATGGGAGCTCAAATCGGTAGTAGTGTTGTCTAATGCATAACCATACACAAGGGTCCTTCCGATATACAATTGAGTACATGAAGTACCTTTCTATATACCTCAAGGGTACGTGAAAGGCCGTTCGATATACCGACGGTATGTGGAAGAACCGCGCGAGTCCCAGTATGTAATGCGGACGAGTAACGACAGCTCCTACGCTTAACGATGCCCGAATATGTCTCTAACCTATCACTCAAATTGCTAGGTAAATTTTAACCTATAACTACCGTTAATTTTAAAGTGGACGGTTAGGTGAATGCATGGAATTTTGACAGAAAAAGTAAAACCATGCAGTATGCGTATGCAAATATTTCACTTTACCGTTCATGGTATGCCTACCTACGGGAGGGAAAGAGAGTATTTTCTTTTGTTTTAAAACCAAAAATTTCCAAACAACAATCTTGAACAAATCAAAATCAAAGACAAGCAACACTTTCCAAACTCATTTCTCTTTTTTGAAAGCAATCAAAAGGGGAAGAGTCTCTTTTCCTAAAAGAAAAACAAGAAGCACACTATATGCGTATGCACTCTATTTTTCGATTTTTCTTAAAACATAGATAGATATAACTTAAAACTACAATATTTTTTATTTTGAGGAGATAGTACTAATGCAAAAGAGACAAAAGAACACAGAGAACCTAAAAGCTTGTGAGGCCAATCAGAGATCCAATGTCTTATGCTCAATGATGATAATGACCTAATCTCAGTCAAAAATTTTCTTTTTAAACAAGCAAAAATAAGTCCTCTATGGAAACAAAAAATGAAATCAAGATGCTAATTAAATGTTTTTCTTTCAGTCTATATAACAGAAATGAAAAGAGAGCTCATTAACACCTAAGCTTTTCAAAAAAGGAATCCTTTCACAATCACAACCAACAAGCACTAAAGGAAATGGACAATCAACAAGCCTAATATAGCTTTTGAATTCTTCAATCAAACCAATCTTTTACCATAGAATTTCAAACCATAAGCATCAAATTCTAACACACAAGCCTGACAGTGAAGGGCTGAAAGCAAACCAACTCAATTTTTTTGCAAAAAATGAGAAAAGAGTAGTCTTGGAACAAGATCTACTTGGCATCGTGCTGGAGGGGTCTTGACATAGCGATTCTGGATGAGCATCACTTCTAGACAACAGGACTCAGGCGGTGGCACCGCATGCTGCTAACAGGGTTAAGGCGGTGGCACCACTTATTACCAACAACACATGAGTGGTTCCCTGAATAGATCCAAAACATAAAGGAGAACGAAAGAGCAAGCTAGAAATTGATCAGATCAAGGAAAAAATTGATGGATTGACAGTAAAAAAGAGCTTAAAAAGTTGAAATAATTCAGATCTGAACAGATCTGAAAGTTTCAAACCAAAATTCACTAAGTCAGATGGCAGATCTGACTGAAGAGAATTGGAGATGGAGCCTAGATTCAGACAAGAGTTCAAGAACTAAGGAAGATCAAATCAACTAATATATGCACTGCTCCCCAATGGAGTCGCTAGATTTGTAACCAGGAATATTTCACCTTCTGCGGACAAAAGCTGTTCCTCTGGTCTGAATGGTTCAGATCCAGAACAAATGAGTGAACGACAAAGGATGAAGACCTTCCCTGGATGCCGTAGACACCTGGAATGTTGCTTCGATAGTGAACCTGTGTACCTGCAAACAGATCAAACATGCAAACACAACAAAGCTACCGGAAAATTATCTACTTATCCATGTTAGTGACTAAGGAATCTAACAACATGTACATGTGAAATCAAAATAACAGTAATGTGGGATGGAAATGAAATTTGTATGAAAGATGTATGGAGAAGCTTACAACCATTTCCTTAGTGTCAATAAGCTCCAACTTTTCTCTCTATGCTCTCCAATGGCTTGGGCTAAGTGGTCAATCCAACAACATAACAATACCTCTATAGTTCTCCCCCTCAACTATGGACATGAGCTTGTACTTATAAGGCTCAATGGATAGGAATAGTTGAGAGAATTGTGGGTGAGGTGGCTCTAAGATCCTACCATGGGGGATCTCGAGCTCAACTGACCCACAATGATAGGGATAAGGGAGGGCACAAGGCTCGTGATCTAGAAGCCTCGAGAAACTTCTCTTTTTCCCATTTTACCTACGGTACCGCTTTTTTCTCTTATGACAGAGCGGTTTAGATGAGAAACGCTTATGGACCAAATACCATAGGCGGTGGCACCGCTTATGGAAAACAAGATGCAGGCGGTGCGAGCAAGGTACCGCTCATGGGCCACATGTAAAGCGCGGTGCTGAGTTTTTTCATGTAGAATTGACAAACAGAGTAGGTTCCACTCTAAGTGCTGGGATTAAGGGAAAACATGGAATTTAAGGGTCTTATCACATGGTGGTGACAGGATTTGGGTATAACAGGGTTAACCCTTGCCACAATGTCATGGCTTTCACCAAATTATTAGTCATTTCTCCCAGTCCCCACAAGAAGGAATGTTTTTGTTTTCCTAGTGGTTCAAAGATCACCTCTCTTGCACCTGCAAACCTTGTAGGCCCACTCAGGTTTAATAACATATGAATTTTGTGTTTACCCCATGGGTATGTGTGTTTGTGTACATATACATGCATGCACACACATATATACATGTATGTGTATGTACTCACACACACACACACATAGAGAGAGAGAGAGATTATTCATTTGGCATTGTAATCTAGAAAATGGATGATTATATTTGTTTGTATGTGGTAATTTTTTTTAATATATAGGTTGGGTTAGCTTTTATTTTTTTAAATATGTTTGAAATCAATTATATTGTTTTTCAATGGACTTATAAATAAGATGGTAATTGATGGATGAGGGCATTGCTTAAGTTTGTAGTGGATTGAAGTCATGGGTGTTGAATGCTCAAAGATGCGTCATTCAAAAAGCTTGCAGGGCCTATACATCATTATTACGGGTTATTTGCATTACCTTGTGCATTAAAGAGGGTTGGATGTGAACCTACCTTCAGCTTTTCCTTGTTTTGAGATTGTATTTGTATTCTCTATGGTTAGTTAGTTTGTTTATTATTGTTTCTTTGCCTCTCTCTAGATCGGGAAAGTATTTTGTGGTTTCAAAGCTTGGTGGAGGCCTAGTTACAAGGTTCTCAACCTGGGTTGAGGGATAGTGTGGATGGTCTACTCTATCTATTTTGTACTATCTCCATGCACAAATTGAGGATCTTTTTGCTCTCTATCATTTTTGGCTTGTATCTCTACTGATGGCAAAACTCTTTATGGTTCGAGAGTTTGGTGGAGGCTCTATTCTTACATTCTCAACATGGGTTAAATGGTTGTGTGCTTCCCCTAATTTAGCTAGTTTATAATGCCTCCTTACACGAATTGAGGACAAAATGTGAACCAACCTTATGTTCTCTCGTGTTCTAAGCTTAAGCTTGTAATTGCATAGTTTGTGGTTTGTTTGAGTCTTTGCAATTGCTGGCATGTTCTCTATTGATTGAAAAATTGTTTGTGGCTCAAGATATTTATGGAGAAGCCCAAGAAGAAGCATGACCATTGGGAATCCTCGTTCTAGGCTACATGGAGGACTTGGCATAGGAGTCAAGGTAGAAAATCCCTAGAAGCATCATGGGCATTGAGAAGCTCGTTTCTAGTCTAGGTGTAAGGTTGTCCACTTCTTAATTGTAGTCAATGTTCCTTGTATTTCCGCCTTGTGAATGGCCCTTCAAGGTATACTAGATAAGTTTGTGTGGGGTGCTTAAGTTTTATATTGTGTTATCCCTGCTACAAATGTGGATCCATGTGATGGATGCTTAAAGTTTGGGGGAAAGGAGAATGTGGTTGACCTTATTTGGAATTATGAGAACCCTCTACTCTTCATTGTTTTAAGGTTGTGATTACTTTGTTTAAGGTTTGTTTGGCTATGTATGACTCTTTGGTGTGCATTAGGGAATTGTTTATGGTTTACAAGATTAGCAGTGAAGCCTTAGAAGCATTATGGCCATCTGAAGGCTTGTTCAAAATCTAAATCCTTTTTAATTGAATCTTCCACTAGATCCTAGAAGAAGATTGAACTCAGGAGAAAAGTTGTTGTGTTTTCTCTATGCATGTGTGCAGTAAGGTTCTTGTTTGGGTCACATTGTTTGGAGTGCATATTTTGTGCCTTGTGTTAAGTTTTCTTAATTTCTTAGATGATATATTAAAACAAGTTTCACTAGTAGGATCACTAAAAGAACAACAAGCACATAAACACAAAGAACACAAATATTTTCCTCAGGGAAACCACAAGGTAGAATACCCCGCAAAACTTCCTCAATATAGAACTCAACTAGAGCAGTGTAAAACCCAGACAACTGCTTCTCTCTTCTTTCTGGTGCACTTGTTCTTATATCTCTTGCAAACTTTCTTGAGTGAGTGTGTACAAATGAAGGGGAGCGCCTCCCTATTTATATTTGTCACTTGACTTGACCTAGGACCTAATAGGGTCGACTTGTCTAGCAAGACACTACAAATAACATTTATTATAATGACACTTGGGTACTATTGACCTGACCTACATCCAAAGGTTTACATTGATTCTTTCAATGACTCTTACATGACCAAACTCATCTCCTGATGGAGGAATGCAATCATTACATCTGGAATATCTTTTGAAGTTACAATACTTTAACACTCCCTCTTATCTAGGAAGGTATTCAACCAAGGTAGAAACGACAACCAAAATTGTACATCTGACTGGTGAGTCTCTATATGTCATAGGAAGTTTTTGAAAACCATGATACATCTTCATCATTGATCTCAACTGGATCATCTTCTGCAACCTCAGTATGTAAATATTGAATCATCTTCTATGTGTACTGGATCATCCTCTGTCACATCAGTATGTGGATACTGAATCATCTTCTTCAACATCAGTATGTGCATACTGAATCATATTCTGCGTATACTGGATCATCTTCTGCAACATCAGTATGTGAAGACTAAATCATCTTCTAGTGAGGAACATCTTTTGCAACATTAGTATGTGAGTACTGAAACATCATCTGCAACATCAGTTTGTAAATACTGAAACAATAACAACATCATTAACATGTCAGTGCTAAAACAACATCATCAATAAATGCTAGATCATCATCTACATCACCAGCATAGAGATGTTGGAGCATCATCATCATTAACATAAAAATGTTGAAACAACATCATCATCATCAGTATAGAAATACTGAAACAAACTCATCAACAAAAATCACAACAATCATAACAATGATCAATATGAAAATATTGAACCTGCTACATCAGTATATGAATACTGAAACTATCTCAGTAATCATCTCAACAATCATTAGTATGAAAATACTGAACCTGCTACATCAGTATAGGAATACTGAAACTATCTTAGATAGTATCTCAACAATCATCAGTATGAAAATATTGAACCTGCTACATCAGTATAGGAATATTTAAACTATCTCAACAATCATCAGTATAAAAATACCAAAACTACATCTTGCCCACTAACTATCTCGGAGCAGTATCTTGGTGAGTTCTTTGGTAGATCCATCTGGGCATTTTGTCTAACTTACTAACCCTTTCGAGTCAACAAGCCTAGTTAGACAGATGGATCTTCATGGGGACCAACAAGCCTTGTTTTGGATTACTAACCCACTTGGGCTAAACCGGTCTAACCAGACATACTAATCGCCCTATGATCAACATGCCTCATTTGACTTACTAACCCTTTTGGGTCAACAATCCTAGCCAGACTTACCCTACTCTAGGCTGAGCTACCACCACTGCATCCTTCTACCATCTACCATCACTCCCTCTCTTGAGAGAGATCCTTTTAGACTATGCCAAGATTGTCTCAAAAGTATTCAAACTTTACATGAGACAAAGGCTTATTCAACACATCTTTCACTTGTTCCTCTGTAGAAACATACTTGAACTTTACAACTCCCTTCTAAACCATTTCTCAGGTGTAATGATAACTAACTTCGATATGCTTCGTCTTGTCATGAAATACTAGGTTTTCTGTCATCTTAATACAACTATGATTATCACAAAGGATATCAGTAACATCTATCTTTGCATCAAATAAACCTGCCAACATATTCCGAAGCCATACTGCTTCGTTACAAGCTGAACATGATGCAATGTATTCAACTTCTGCCGTGCTAAGTGCAATACTAGTCTGCTTTCTATTGAACCATGAGACCATGCTTGATCCCAAACTAAAACAACATCCTGAAGTTCTCTTTCTATCTTCAGCACTTCCTGCCCAATCTGAATCTATAAATCCATGTAACATGATCTCACAATATAATGCATATTTGAGACCATAGTCTAAAGTCCCCTTTAGATATCTCATCACATGTTTTGCTCCAACTAGGTGAATATGTTTGGGATTCACCATATATTGACTTAGAGTGTTTAAAACAAAACATATGTATGGTATTGTATTGTTTAAGTACATCAGAGAACCAATAATCTGTCTGTATAAGGTGGCATCTACTGCTTCCGAAGTATCATCATTCAATAGCTTCAAATTTGTTGTCATCGGAGTAGTCATAGCCTTGCAATCTATCATCCCAGATCTCTTTAGGATTTCTACTACATATTTTCCTTGGTTTAGGAAAATCTCGTCTGGATACTACCGTACTTCAAGACCTAGAAAATAGTGCATCATTCCAAGGTCTTTCTTCTCAAATTCTGCAACAAGCTTTTTCTTACATTCGTTGATGGGCTTATCTTCACCCGTTAAGAATAGATCATCTACACATAGTAGTAATATCATAAGTCCATCACCCTCAACTTTATAGTAGAGGTTGGAATCTGCTTTGCTCTTGGTAAAGCCTAAACTCATCAGGAATCCATCGATTCTTCCATACCATGCTCTAGGTGGTTGCTTTAACCCATACAATGCCTTCTTGAGTTTACATACGTGAGTTTCATGATCATCTGTCTTGAAACCTTGCGGTTGTTTGGTATCTACTTCTTCTTTTATCAAGCCATTTAGAAAGGTTGTCTTTACATCCATCTGATGTAACTTCCACTTCATATTGGATGCCAAGGAAAGGATGGTTCTAATTGAGCTATACCTATCTATTGGTGCAAAGGTCTCCTCATAGCCGATTTCTTCCTTTTGGGAGAATCCACGAGCTACGAATCTTGCCTTGTACTTCTCTATACTACCATATGGTGAGTGCTTTGTTTTGAAGATCCATTTTGAGGATACCACTTACTTGTATTTTGGTCTTGGTACTATTTCCCATACATCATTCTTTATAATGGATTGGTATTCCTCAACCATTGCATCATTCCACTCCTTCTTCTTTGTTGCTTCTTCAAAACATGTTGGTCCTTTATCAATGAGATCACACATCAAAGCTACATAACTAGGGTATGGCTCTGGATTCTTTTTTTTTTATGATGGTTCCTTCTGGGACACCATGTCTTTTTTATTCTTTGATTTACTTCACGAGCCCAAGCAGGTCTTCTCTTTGATGATATCATTTCACTGGGAAATTCTTCAGGTCTCTAAGGTTCTATCATATCATGATCCTTAGGCATCCAATCTTCTTCTTCGTTCCTAACTAGTTTAGGACTTGCTATAGCTCTGGGAGTTTCATGGTCCTCTTCATCTTCATTGTCTTTCTTTGATTTTATGAAGGCTATATCTTCATCAAAGGTAACATCTCTGCTTAATTCAATTTGACGATATTCTGGGATATAGATTCGATAAGCTTTTGATTGCTCGCTATATCCTACAAAAAATCCCTTCATTCTTTAAGGATCTAATTATGACCTTTTCTCCTTGGGAATGTGTATGTATACTAGACAACCAAATATCTTTAGGTGACTTACTTTAGGCTTTTCTTTGGTAAACATTTATTCTAGAGTCTCACTCCCAAGGGACTATGGGAGATTCTATTATGTACATATATTGTTGTTATGGATGCTTATTCCCATAGGTACATAGGTAGATCTTGATAATGTGTCATAGATTTCACAACTTCCATTATATATCTATTCTTTATTTTTGCCACACCATTTTGTTGTGGATTACAGGGAATGGTGAGATCCCTCTTAATCTTGGCTTCTTTGCAGTACTCATTGAAATCACTTTATGTGAATTCTCCTCCATTATCTGACCTTAATATCTTGGTCTTCTTTTTAGAGAGGTTTTCTACTAGGGCCTTAAACTCTTTGAACCTTTCAAACACTTCATCCTTCTTTTTCAATAAATATATCCAAGTCTTGCGGTAGTAGTCATCAATAAAGGAAGCATAGTAAACATACCCACTTAATGAAGTAGTTTGCATTGGCCCGCATATATCTAAATTAATAATATATAAGATCCCTTTTGCTATGTTGTCACTATTTGGATAAGGGTTCTTAGTATTCTTTCCTTGTGCACATCCTTTGCACACTCCTTCATGATCTATCTGAATATCTGGTAAACCAATCACAACCTTCCTCACAATTGGCAATGCTTTGTAATGTATATGAGCAAGCCTTCTGTGCCATAGCTCACATGGGATTATGGTACTAGTAATCAATGTTGAGTCTACATGTCCCTTTAATCTGTAGAGTCCTCCTTCTTCAACGCCAATTACTACTACATCATCTATAGTTTTTCCTTTTGTCCACATGAGGACTTCTCCATTCACAAAAGCAACTCTGAACCCTTTCTTATCTAAGGCTGAGATAGAAAGAGGGTTCTTCTTTAGTCCCAGGACATACAAGACATCCTTCATCTTCATGGACTTTCCAGAGTCCAGCTTATAGGAGGCTTCTCCCATTCCTTTGATGGGATATTGGTAATCATGTCCAAGCATTACTTTGTGTGGGGACTCCTTTTATACAAGACATGAAAGTGAGCCCTTGTAACCTGTCATGTGCATGGAGGCACCACTATCTACTAGCCAGGTGTCATTCCTTGGTGAGACTGAACCTGTGAGTGCAGAGATCAAGACATATTCTTCACAGGATTCTTCATTCTCCTTAGATTTCTCTTCATCTTCTTAATCATTGTCTTTACCGGCATGGGCCTAAAATCTTTTCTTGTTATTGACTCGTTTTGCTTTCATGGGACAATTTATAGCAATGTGTCCCATCTTATGACAAGTGAATCATTCATAATTTGAGAAGTCTTTCTTCGACTTCTTAAACCATTGAGTCTTTCTAGCATTATGGTCATAACTATTTATCTTGTTCTTTCTTTTGGTATGGACTGCTGAAGCTTGATCCTCATTTTCATTTAGCTTATCTTTTATGGCTGCTGTTCTTTCTTCTTATTGAACACATTCTTCCCATAATTGTTGGAACTTGGTCAGTCTTCTTCTTGAACATATTCCCCAGATAAAGGATTCCTAATCTCTTGGAAGACCATTCAAGGTGGTCATTACAATGTCTGCTTCTTCAACCATATCACCAATAGCTTCCAACTGCTCCTTGATTTGAGTTACTCTTGTAAAATATGTGTCACGTCCCCTCCCCTCTAACCACCAAGAGAGGACGCGACTAAGCTGCTGGTACTGTCAAACGAGCAATCTAGCCCCATGAACATAATAAGAAATGCATTGAATATACAATACATACACAGATGGATTATACGTGTAAATACACAATGAAAGCAAACACATTCATTCAAGCATTGAACATGTTCATATTAATTCATAAACAAATACAGTTGCAGAAATTAAATACAGAGAGAATACTTATCTTGAGAAGAAGATTCCCCACAACTAGCTATGTCGTTGCAATGTTCCACCCAACCATAGGCCAGTGTGCTCATCAATCTCTCAGCAACACTGCCACCCCCGAGCTGGGAATGATTTCCACAAGGAACTAGGAAACAACATACTTACACACAGCAAGACCATACACACATAATCAAGCCAACACATAGTTGGGTTTCACAGACCATCAAGACAAGCCAATAAATAATTGGGTTTCACAGGATACTAAGGAAACATGCCAATAACATATGGGTTCCTTGGACTTACTAAGCCAAGCCAACCTTCACATCAAAACACAGTCAAACCAATTAATAGATGGGTTCCTTGGACATACTCGGCCAAGCCAACATTCACATCAAAATTACAGTCAAACCAATTAATAGATGGGTTCCTTGGATTACTCGGCCAAGCCAACCTTCACATCAAAACACAATCAAACTAATTAATAGATGGGTTCCTTGGACTTACTTAGCCAAGCCAACACAAGGATGTAAGAACAACAACATGCAAGTGCTGGGCATGAAGGAAAAATGTTTTTCAACCAAAAACGAATTGGTAGAAGGGGAAATCAACCCCGAGGTGAGCAACTCCAATTTCAGAAACATCTATGGAAATTCCAAGCGCAAAAAAGACTGCTATAAACCCCAAAATAGTGTATCTATATTCCCAAACACTAAGCATAACCAAAAAACGGGTTTGCAACCAAAAACAGATTGGTAAAAATGGGGAAAAACATCCTGGGAACCAAAAACGATTTCAGCAAACATTCTTGGGCATTATATAGGGGAAAAAATGACCTCCTGTAACTGCCAAATCATGAATCTCTGCTGACCATTCACTAAGCAACACAAAAACGGGTTTTCACAGCCATGGTAAGATGGGGAAAATGCATAAAACGAGATGAGAATGCCCCAACTATCTCGAGCTGCATGAGGAAGCAAAACACATGGGTGAATAATGGCTTGGGAATCCATTTCCAAGTATTTACTTGCCCAATAAGTCAAAATTTGTTTTCCCAAAAATGGGTGGCTTCCGCAATACGAATTTGACTGCCATACCCTTCCCATCCCAAGGCATTAACTACCCCAACCAATTTCTAAATGACTAGTCACAGAAGACAAAATGGGTAGTTGACAACTTTGTGGGTTTTCCCTTTGACATTTGTCTCAACACTATTGGCTCATGGGTTTGAATATTCCCCCCCTATTCCTTGTGAAATAATGCCCTCGTCTCTTTTAATGTTGCATTGACATAACTAGTTGTGGGTATTTTTATTAATTGCATATTTACATGATGTCCAAAATTATAATGTGCCTGGCCAGCACTAAAACCATTAGCATTGATCTTAATTGCTGAACATAAAACTCTAAATCCATGGTGGGACCTTTGCCTTGAGCTCCACACCATGATTTAATAACACTATTTACATCATATATAATTTAATGCAATTGGGGTCAAAACTGGGGTGTTACAATTCGATTGCATGGTTTTTTACTTTTGGGCCTTTACACTTTTGAGGTGATTCCTCAAGCTCATCTTTCTATTGATGTTTCTTCCTTCAAATAGGCTAGATATAACATCAAACATTTCTTTTGGTGTATCCCATTAGGATACTTGAGGAATCAAGTTATCGTTGATGAAGTCAACAATGATCCTCTGAGCCTTGATCATATCCTTCTTATATTTGGACTTAGCTTCAACTTCTTCTGGTTCTGCAACTTCCTCCTTTATAAATCCTTCGAGATCATTTTCTTCTAGGATGAGCATGATTTGATACTTCCATACTTTGAAGTTTTCAACACCTTCAAGCTTCTCATATAGCTTGGTATTCTTTTTCATCTTTTAATAGAATGAGAACTTCAAATGGAATTAGAAGGAGTAGTACTTACTTGATGAATACAACTTCTGGTTTACCTTGTTCGGAATGACTCAGGGTTTGATGTGGAAACCCTATTTTTTTCAGTTGGGATCATTGGTAGGGCTGAGTGATGGAAAATATGCACCTTCCTAGGGTGAGCTATATTGTATCTTGCTTTTTCTGAGATTGATGATGGACTCTCAGAAAAATTGAAGCCCTCATTCTCCCCAACAGCAATGTTTGGTCCAAAACTGGAGCTTCTTGGAATTCAGATATGTTTCCACAAAAAGATGCATCCTTTTGGGTTGAGTTGAGTGAGCCCTCTTTTCTTGTTGATCTATCGAGGGATTTGTTTAGAGTAACAAGCCCTAGCTGTGCAGTGTCTTCTTTCAGGGTGGCTCTGATACCATGTTAAGTTTTCTTAATTGCTTAGATGATATCTTAAAAAAAAAATCACAAGTAGGATCATTGAAAGAACAACAAGCACAAAAACACAAAGAACACAAAGATTTTCCTTGGGGAAACCATAATGGAGAAAACCCCACAAAACTTCCTCAGTATAGAACTCAACCAGAGCAATGTAAAACCCAGACAATGACTTCTCTCTTCTTTTTGGTGCATTTGTTCTTCTATCTCTTTCAAACTTGCTTGAGCGAGTGTGTACAAATGAAGGGGAGCACCTCTCTATTTATATTTGTCACTTGACTTGAACTAGGACCTAATAGGTCCGACTTGTCTAACTGACAGGGCCAATTTTTCTAGTAAGACACTACAAATAACATTTATTATAATGACCCTTGGTTTACATTGATTCTTTTAATGACTCTTAAATGACCAAACTCATATCTTGATGGAGGAATACAATCAATACATCTGGAATATCTTCCGAAGTTACATTACTTTAACACCTTGTGTGTCCCTTCCTAGAGAACTATGTTTGCAACACATACTTCAAAATTGAGAATAGTTTGTTGCATGCCAATCACTTCAAAACTCATATTTGGGATGCTTTTATCTTTAACGATAAGTCTTGACTCCTTGGTTGTTTATGTCTTTGAACCATGTTATCCATTCAATCACTCATTCCATTTAAGTTTTTTTTGAAAGTATGGTTCAAATTTTGTTGTTCAAATGACATTAGGGCTCCCTCTATTGTTGATAAACCATTTATTTTATTACTTATATTGGATCCTTGTACCTCACCCTTTAGTCTTTGATAAGGTTTGAGCCTGAGGTTCATTAATGAGGTTTGAGCCCTCACATACTTGAGTATACTTAAATACCCATGTGGATTCAAACCTTATCAAGACGTATTCTTCCAAGCATAAAATATTTGGTTCGTTGATCCTCAAAGCTGCAAGTACCATATTGATGGGATTTTTTGTGAACACAAGAACAAGTTTTGGAGATTGTATTGATTTCCATAGTTCTATTGTTTTCATGTGTATACATTTGTTGAATTTTTCATTTGTAAATTTATACACACAATTCCGAGTATTTTGTATATAAAAGTATTAATTTCATTGTTTACAAGAGGAATATTGTGTTGGTTATGTTAATGGTTGTTTGTCATGAAGAGAGGCATTGCATGCTATAGTGTATATTTCGCTCAAAACATATATCTTTGTTTGTTTGTATAGACATATGCTAGATTTTCCTTTTTCAAATATATACACTCATTTTCAACTTTTCAATACATACAAGTATTGATGTGCTTGATGTTATAGCAGATTTCACCACTCTAGGTGAATCACACATTGTATGGCCTTCCCCTGTCTCGCTGCAGACTCCTTAGACCCCATGGACCACTTTTTGTCCTTTGATGTTTTCTTGATCATCCCTAAAAACATATGAAAAATGATACACGCGACTTTTAAACCTATAAGCGCGTATATACGCGGGTTTGACCACTAAAACCGTGTACATCGGGATCTGTGCATAATCCAAATCCTTTTGGAGTTTTCCTTGACATGGATCTGACTCATTTGACTCCTGGCCTTCCCTATGCCTTGAGATCGCTCGGATTCGACCTTTCATTACCCCTTTGAAAAGCTATATAAGGAACCCCTTGGTACATTGAAGGCATAAGAGAGAATTGAGAGCAAAGCAACTATAGTCCATTGTTGCCGGAACTTATGCTTGAGTCTGCATCCCTTTGTCCCTTGGAGAACTTTTGTGTTCTTCCCAAGCTTTCCTTTTGCTTGTGAGCTTGCTATTGAGAGATGGAGGATTTAAGTGGTGGAGGCCCAAGTGGGGGATTCAGTTTCTCTGGTTCACAGACGTGCTGTCAGAGGTTGTATCTTGTAATCTCTTATTTATATTAATAGAAATATCTTTTCCTGTCCAATAATGTGTGTTTGAATGAATATTTTATCCATGGGATTATGCCAAATGCTTATACATTATTGATTATATATGCTAGAATAGATCTAACACCATGATATATAGAATGCTTGTATTGTTTACTTGTTGTTATGGAAGTAATATATCAATTCAAGTTGAAGTTGGAAAGCTCAACGGGGATCTACTTCAACCATCCGGAATAAGGTACGAGGTCTGATCCTTTAGTGTTAGACATTTAATTTCTATTGCATATTGGAAAGGATTGATTTCTGGAGTCAAGCTGTTTGTTGTGGTACCCCAAGCCATAGGAATTTCTCTCCGTAACAGAATTGGCGATTCCGCTGGGGAGTTCCTAGTAGTTGTCCTTTGGGGGTTGTTTTCTCGACATTCAATCTATTTGAATTGCTCTTTCTCTCTTGTTTCTGTGTCGGGTATGGGGGCGTGTATGCCTGGTAGAGTCTGATTGGTGTGAAGTTTGTCTCAGCTTGTCTTTTTGCCTTGATTTTATGCACCTTTCTTCCTGTACGCGAGTTTTTGACTTACAGTCGCATATACACGCGGGTTTAGTTTCGATTTCCGTGTATACACGCGGGTTTACTACGAACAGTCGCGTATGCCCTTGATTTTGCCTTTTTGTGGAAGATAATTGGTTGCTTGGTGAATTCTGATAGTTGCTGAGTCTCCTTTGGCACTGCCTGAGTCTGTTTATACCTCTATTTCGGACCAGAAATGTTTTTTTAAGGCTAAATTTTTCTTTTTTAAGAAGGTTCTTGTCATGGCATTTTTGATTTTTTGTTTGAGATTAGTGCATTAGAGTTCTTTCACCTTAGTGCTTTGCTTGAGTGCTGTTTGGGTGTGCTTATAGAGTCTAGGGGTCGTAGAATCATTCTTTTGCTTTTTACATCTCTTTTATTTTCAAAAAATCCAAAAACATTTGCTTATCATCATGCATTGCATTTTGCACTTTGCATTGTACTTGCACTAGATTTGCTTTGGAGTACTAGTTAGGACTTCATATAGGAAAATTTGCATTCATCATTTGAAGAAAAATTGTGCATTTCACGTAGTAGCATACCCTGTTTTCATGGACACAATGCATTTGCATTGATTGTTAGGTGTGCATTTTACTTCATGTTGAGTCATAACACCATTAGTTGCACGATCATATCACGTTTTTGAGTAATAAAGCCAACTAAAATCAACGCTAAATTAAAATGAACTACACTCTTTTCTTTTCTAGGGTACACCAACAAGCTTAGGTTTTAGGATCTTGGAATAGTTCATTGTAAGTCAATTCTCCAAGATCACTAAACAACAACATGTATGTGTCTGTCCAGGTGAGTGTGTGAAATCCTTGATATAACCAGTGTTTCTCACGATCCTTCTCTCAAAAGGGAGTTAAGCACGAGGCAGTGTGAGCGGTTATTGATTGGGATGACCCCTAGTCATAACTGAGTAGCACCGGAGATATTTCCAGGATTGTATTCGTATTTGGGGGCTCTTTCGAGAGTATCGGGCTTTGCTACCCTGCCCATACGATAAATCCCGCCTGCGACTGTCCACCTGAGCATTGATTATATTGAGGTGACCTTAGTGTCCTTACCTAGGATATCGAGGGGGTACTTTACAGGGGTTATTCTGCGGGTGTCCCAGCCAGGTTGGGGTCGGACAGCACAGTCGCTTTATGCGTTGAAGCTGAGGGCCACAATAATTGGTTACGTACCTCTGCTTGTTGTGTATGGGAGTCTCAAGCCTCTCCTAGGCGAGACATACCTGCTTCATTCGGGAGCTCACTTATCCAACCCTTGTTTGCTTGCATTTGGCTTTAGATTTTATTAGTGATTGCTCAGTGCACGATAGTTGGCCTGGGTTTACGTAAATAGAGAGTCTTTGCTATTTTTTGAATCATTGTGGATTCGAGTGTAGTTCCTTGTCGTTCTTGTCGTTTAGCAGGACTTCTGCCTTCTACTTCTCCTCCTCCTTTGGGAGAGAGACCTAGATAGTCCAGGCGGACTATGTCACACATTGATTCACACACCATGGGAGACCGTTTAGAGGATATTGCTGAACCACCTCCTCCCATTCGTGTAGACGATGGGGAATTTAATCCTACTTATGATCCTTCACCCGACTTAGCTGATTTAGGTCCTGTAATTTCTGAGATAGGAACCATGCATGATAGACCTACTCACTCTAGGGATGATTCCCCATTTACACGTTACCGGTATGGAATGCCAGAGGACACTGAGACTCATTTTGAACCTGCCAGCACTAGCTACGGTAGTTATGCTATGTCTGGTTTCCCTACACATGATTTGGCATTTCATGCCGAATTCAACTTCGAGCCTAACACTATGCCTGGGGGTACTCTCATTCCTTACCATGCGGAGAGGTTTGGGAGCACTAGTCACATTGCACCTTCTGTCCCAGTGGTGGAAGTTACATCATATATCCCTCCTAGGTCTAGAGTTAGTGATCCGATTAGGATACCAGACCCAAGGCGAGTGACGATAGGCGGTAGTACATACTTGATTACTCAGATTCCTTCGTCCTCTATCCCTAGTTCTTCAAATGTCCATCCTCCACCTTATTCACGTGTTCATTCAAGTCGACACATGGCTACAAGTCAGGTCCATACTGCGGTTACTAGACCAATTGTGTCTCAGGTTTACATACCGCCCGTTGCTTCGAGAGGCTATGTTCATGCTTCTAGAGGTCATATTATTACTTCTGCGGCATATATCCCTACTTCCGGAGCGTATCTTCCTACCTATGTAGTGTCTCATGGAGCATCGCACGCGATGACCTATGGACCCTATTATGGGACGCAGTATGGATAGGGTTCTTCACCTTATGGAGGCGGGTATCAATAACCTGCTTACTCTCCTAGTTACGGCTTTGTAGCTCCTACTAGTCAAGGTCCACCGTACTATGGTGCTTCCACACCACCCTATACGGGTCATACAAGAGGAGGACACTATGGCCAAGGCCATGGTGGTAGTCAACCCTATATGAATCAGGGAGTGTTCCATCGACCTCATCATCCTAGGCTTCCTTTCCTCGTGACGCTTAATATTCTTGACTTATCAAGATGGACGAATGATCCTGTGGCTCATGACCCGGCTTGGCTAGCTGTCCCTACCAAGCTTCCTTCGGACATACCTAAGTTCGAGGGCAAACCGAGAGAGGATCCGAGCGAACATGTTACTACCTTTCACCTATGGTGCTCTTCGAATTCATTACATCAGGACTCAGTCCGTTTGAGACTATTTCAACGCACCCTCATAGGGCCTGCTGCGAAATGGTATATAGAGTTACCTAGGGGTGCTTTCACGTTGTTCGATGACCTTGCGATGACTTTTCTTAATCACTTCCAGCTACCAGTGCGTTATGATGTTGGTAATGAACTCTTGTCGACATTTCGGCAAGATAAAGCCACACATATTTCTGATCATATTCAAGAGTGGCATAGATGGAAGAGATTAATTAAAGCCTTTATACCACCAGAGTTCCTCCTCGAGTGGTTCCTCAAGTCATTATTGCCATATATAGCGAAGGATGTTTCTACATCCGGAGTGCAGAATGAGGAACAAGCGATTTTTAGGGCACAGGAACTAGACTTGATCTATGCTCAGTCAAGTTTGTTGTATGAGATTATTCTCAATGCTCCTCGTTCCAGTTTTGATCCCAAAGTCAAACCTGGACCACATGCCGATGGCATTGTGGATTGTGCAAGTGCGAAACCTGCAGATTCGGTTGCAAAACAAGTTGGTCAGTTGTCAATCAACCAATATGCTTCGGGACAAGCTATGGCTTCATCTCAACCTGCCCAAATGGTGAATGTACTTTCTGTGCAATCATCGGACCAGAAGGGTAACCGGCAGCCCGAACGGAATAGAAAAAGGGGTAAAAATAATCATAAGGGTGGGAATAAGAATGAGAATGCTAACAATAATGACAAGAATGATCGAAATCCTGGGGGGGACAAACAAGCTAAACGTAAGGTTAAGTTCCCTTGTAAGTTATGTAAGGATGATCACCTCACTTACTTGTGCCCTCGGATTGAAGAAGCTTCAAGATTATTAGCACAAGGCCCAGCTGTGCTAACTAACCCTTTACCACATAACCAGAATATGAACTCGAAGTCCCATGACCAGTCTAGTGATGATGATCCACTGGAGGGTAGTGGTCGTGGTTGCATTAACATGGTTCGTGCTGCAAAAGTTGTGACTCGAGCGAAAGATTATAGTTCGTCACAACCCAACCCAGGCAAAGAGCCTGATCCACTAGGGTCCCCTTTGCGCATTGAGAAACCTACAGATAAACCTGAGGCTGCACCTCACATTCCTAAGGGAGTCCTTAAGCGTTCAGGGCATAATCCAAATGCCCGAGCCGCCCAGAACTATTCAGTTGTCGAGGATTTGGGCCATACTCCTTGTACGATGTCTACATTGGAAGTGCTTCAGAGTTGTCCTTCGCAAAGGAAGGCGTTGCTTTCTGCCCTTGGTGTGAATGGTGATGATTCTTCCTCTGTGATCAAATTTGAAACCGCAGGACTTCAGCCTCGCTTGCCCTACTATGTGTCTCTTTTGGTTCACATAGAATGTCTTAATATGACCGTCAAACACACTGTGATTGACGAGGGTGTTGCTGCTTTTGTGATGTCTTTGTCCTGTTGGAAGGGTCTGGGTTCTCCTGAGCTGTCTAAATTAGCGACTATGTTAACTGCGTTCGATGGGAGATCTTTTAGGCCGCACCGTATCCTTCCTTCCCTTAAAGTCCGTTTGGGAGGGAAGACCAGTGCGATAGAGGTCGAGGTGGTTAATGCGCCCCTTGACTACAATCTCTGGCTGGGTAGGAACTGGATGTATAGGATGCAAGCCATTGCTTCTTCCTTGTTCTACATTGTATGCTTTCCACCTAATGGGAAGATCATAACGATTGATCAAATGACATTCAAGAATCCGTCTGTTACCGCATCTTCGGGAGCTTCGATCTCGATCGTTGAGCACCCTCAGCTGGAAACTGGGAGTGTGGGTGTAGGCATGTATTCATCCCTCATGGGAAGCTTTAGTTGTCCTGCACCGATCCTCATGATAGGATCTAGTTTCGATGAGGCTTCAACATCTACGATGTCGGTGTCTTTTTGCACGACCCATATGGAAGATCCTTGGATTCTTCCTACACCGAGTACTTCGAGTGAGCCTATCGAGATGAGCGTGCCATTGCCTGCAGCTATGATAGATTATCAAGCTAATCTCAAGAGTGTTGCAGAGCCTAGTTCTTCCTCTTCGCGGATGAAGGAGGAGGACCCTTATGTGCTACCGGCATGGGCAGTACAATCTTCTCATGTCCACGACTACCTTGATACGATTTTCCCTTCGGATGAAGCGATTATTGAGGCTATGTTGGGAGTTGAGCCACCATGGGAGGAACTTCATCATAGATCGTACTTTCTTCCAGAGCTTGACCATTTGGAGCGTGAGGATTTTAGGGCTGTTCTTAGTCAGAGAGTTGGTAGTCCTGTGGTTCCATTAATCTCTCCTGGTCCGATGGCTGATGGAAACATGCCGAACATATCTTCAACGATTCCTATCAACATCTCTCGCAATCCTGGCACAATAGAGAATGTCTATATTGGGGTAGAATGTTCCCATGCTGAGATTCCGGAATACACCGAGCTATTTAAGGAATTTCGTGATATTTATTCTTGGTCTTACGACAAGATGCCAGGTATTGACCCTCGAATTGTCGAACATGAGATTAAGACTTACCCCAACGCTAAGCCTGTTCGATAGTGTTTACGCGCGGTGAATCCTAGGAAAGCACCCGCCATTAAGGCAGAGATAGAGAAGCTGTTGAAAGTCGGTTTCATCTATCCCGTTCCCTTGACGGAGTGGGTTTCAAACCCCGTTTTGGTGGATAAGAAGCAGGGAGCGATCCGCATATGTACTGATTTCCACGATTTGAATCGTGCTTGTCCTAAGGACAACTTCCCCACACCATTTATTGATCAGATTTTGGATGAGTGTGCGGGTAGCGAGGTGTTCTCCTTCATGGACGGCTTTTCCAGGTATAATCAGATACAGATTAAACCTGAGGACCAACATAAGACTGCATTTATTTGTCCTTGGGAAACGTTTGCATATCGAAAAATGCCTTTCGGCCTTAAAAACGTTGTAGCTACATTTCAGCGAGCAATGACCTTGATCTTCCACGATCTCAAGTCTATTATTGAAGTATTTTTGGATGACCTCGCTGCTCATTCTCGTATGAGAATGTGTCATCCCTATCACTTGAGATTGGTATTCGAAAGATGTCGACACTATTCAGTTAGATTAAATCCTCATAAGTGCATCTTTTGCGTGAAGTCAGGTCGTTTGTTAGGATTCATCGTTTCGAAAGAGGGTATAAGAGTCGACCCTTTGAAGGTTGAGGCAATACTTCAGTTGTCTCTCCCGAAAAATATTCGTCATCTTCAGTGTTTGCAAGGCATGGCAAACTTCTTACGAAGATTTGTTGTCAATTTTGCCAATTTGACTAGAGGCTTCATGCGTATCTTGAAGAAGGATACTCCCTTTGATTGGGATGAGCAAGCCCAGGAGTCCTTTAATGCGCTCAAGCGAGCCCTAGCATCGGCCCCGATGATTACTCCCTCGGACTATAGCCATGATTTCTTATTATATGTGGCTGTGTCTTTAGAGACTATTGGTATGGTTTTGGTTCAAGAGGATGAGGAGCTCCAAGAGCATGTCATATATTATCTAAGCTGAAACCTTATTGACGCAGAGATTCGTTATTCTCATGTCGAGAAGCTTGCTTTAGCTACCATACATGCGGTTCAGTGGTTGAGACATTATATTCTCCTTCGCCAGACCTTGGTTGTGGCCCATGTCAATCTGTTTCAATTCGTCCTCACCTGAAGGATGATTGGGGGAAAGTATAATAAATGGATTGTCATTCTACAAGAATTCGATCTTGAGTTTGTTTCGGCAAAATCGAAGAAGTCTTTAATTTTTGCAGAGCTTATATTGGATTTCCCGAGCGAGGCCGAGGAGTTGGTTTGTGAAGATACGTTTGTCGATGAACACATCTTCTTAATCTCAACATTAGACCCATGGTATGGGGATATGATAATATATTTACAAACATTGAAGACCCCTACTCACCTCTTGCGTGATGAACGACGACGATTATGTCACGTCTCTAAGAACTACCTCATAGTGGACAATACTTTGTACCGCCATGGGGTAGATTCCATTTTACGACGTTGTTTAACTCATGAAGAGGCTGAGGTAGTGCTGAATGATTTCCATGGAGGGGCGTGTGGTGGTCATTTATCTGGGCTTTCTACAACTCAAAAGATTTTAAGAGCGGGTTATTTCTGGCCGTCGATCTTTAACGATTGTGTTGATGTGGTCAAGAGGTGCCACCCTTGCCAGGTGTTTGCACGTAATATGCGCTCGAAACTTGCCCTGTTACATCCCATTATTACCGTCGGTCCCTTCACTAAGTGGGGGCTCGATTTTATGGATTGCAACCCAGCTTCGGCTGGGGGGCACCATCACATTATAGTGGCTATTGAGTACTTCACGAAATGGGCTGAGGCTATGCCTACAGTAAAATCTGATGGTGAGACAGCCGCTCACTTTGTGTTCAACCAAATTATTACTCGGTTCGGGATTTCGAAAGACCTTGTCATTGACCATGGCTCACACTTTCAGAACCGTATGATGGAAGAGTTGGCATCGAAGTTACGGTATAAGCAAGAGCACTCCTCCTCTTACTACCCTCAAGCGAATGGACAGGTAGAGGCAGTGAATAAATCACTCAAATCCATTCAACAACGAACCATTGCACAAATCAAGATGAATTGGCACATTATGTTATACCCTGCTTTGTGGGCATATCGAACCGCTGTTAAGACTGCCACTAGTTTTTCTCCATATCAACTTGTACATGGAGTGGAGTCGATATTGTCGGTTGAATGCGAGATTCCTTCGTTGAAGCTAGCTGTAGAACTCTTACCAGACACTTCACCTTTGGAGGAGCATTTGGTTCACCTTAAGCAACTTGATGAGCAACGTCGGGATGCCTTGGTGGCTCTAGAGGTTAATAAGTGTCGCGTAAAGGCCCAATATGATAAGTTTGTCCATCCAAGGGCGTTTAGTGAAGGAGACTTGGTCCTTTTGTGGGATCAACCGAAAGATCCCTTGGGGGCGGGGAAATTTAATCCTATGTGGTGTGGTCCTTACGTGGTCAAGCATGTGTTAGAGAAGGGTGCCTATGAGTTAGTGGATTACGAAGGGACGGCCTTGGCGGAGCCTAGAAATGGGCTCTATCTTAAGAAATACTATGCATGATTTTCAGCCAAGGCTACTTATTGTATATTATTGTACAACTTTGCATAGTTAGGTCTTTTTCTCATCGTGATCGGGTTTGTGATTAGTTTCCGTTTCTTTTGGAAGATGTCAATGGAATCTTCCACGTACATGTCACGTCCCCGACCCTCTAACCAACGAAGAGGATGCGACCCGTGGCTTAAACCACCCGAGCTAAGAGCCCCATGAACACATGCATGCACAGCATTGCTGAAACATAATACTTAAACAAAACTTTGAACTAGAATATGCACACATGAATATCTATCATGCACAGATGCAATTATTCAACATACACAGCTACAATTATGTATCTTGCACAGCGGAATTAACGTGCATTCATTCAAGCATTCATTCAACATGTTCATCATATCATTAACAGTAAACATGGTTGCAGAAGTAAAAATGGGCAAGATCACTTATCTTATAAGAACTCGTTCCGCAACCAAATACGTCGCTGCAACATTCCACCCAACCATAGGCTAGTGTGCTCCTTAATCTCTTAGCAGCGCTGCCACCTCCGAGCTGGGCATGATTCTCCAAGGAATAAGGGAACTAGCAGGCTTACACATAGCCAAGGATATACAAAACACACAGCCAAGCCAACAAAGTTGGGTTTATCAGGCCATCCAGGAGTTGGGAAAGGCTAAATGCTAAGCTGGTGAGCTCCTTACAGAGCTAGGAACACCTACACCAGAACTAGCCTGACCTCTAAGACACCCACACACACCCAACACAAGGAATCAGTCCCTTCTCTGCTACACAGTCCCTCAGGCCCTGCATTCCCTTCCAGTGCTATTTAGGGGTTGTGGAGAAGAAATCCAGCCCTCTAGCTCTGTCTATGTGGTTTCCAGCCACCAGGTTTATCAAGCAAACTAAGTCCCCATCCCTGCTCCTTACACGGTCCGAAGACCAACCCTTGTGTGTGAGGATGAATGACTCCGTCCCAAAACGTAAAGAAGCCACAACGAAACACACTGTAACGTAAGAGAACCACAGCAGCCCACAAATTAATCCGTGAGGAATGCATACACTCACTCCATCCGCAAAATCCGTAGAGGAACAAAACTGCGTGAGTGAATCCAGGAATAATCCCGTGCGTGAGTGTAAAAATGAACCGAAAATGGTCCCTGCGTGAAGACGAGCAACAATGGTGAGGACGCGAATTTGGAGGGCGTGGCTGTTTAGCACAGGCGTGGAGAGAAGAATATATGCATGAGTGATGATAGTGGTTTTTCCCAGCCATAGTGAAGTCAACCCTGGTGGAGTGTGCATGTGGGTGAGGACTGACAGTCCTACCACCCCACTCCCAAAGACCATAATTGCCTCAACCACCAGCAGTCATTCTTCAATGGAGGTGGTTGGGTAAACAAAGAAAGGTGACACATGGATTTTTACCCTATTGGCCAAGGTTTGACAAATTCCCCCACATCCTTATCCTTGTGAAATTCATGCCCCTTTCTCATTTTAGTTGTCGCGATCGTAGCTGGTCGGGTTCATTTAATTAATTATAGATGCATATTTACATGATGACCAACATAATATATACCGCATGCCCCGATATACCATCGGTGACAATTTAATCCAAAACATAGCATAACCGATCAATGGTGGGGCCTTGGCCTTTAGCTCCACACCATGATCATTTACAATATATACATCATCATATATATCTAATGTAATGGGTTCAAAACCGGGGTGTTACACTACATAGGATTCGTGGATGGTGCAAGCCGTCACACTCAACACTCAGCCTTTGCTGCTTGGGTGATTTATACTCCTATGGGTCAGGTACTGTCTTCAGGAGGTGTATTTCTACGACCATCTTCCAACAATGTTGCTAAATATAGCGCCGTTATTGAGCTTCTACGGGATGCCATTTTGCATGGCGTTCTATCTCTTGAGGTACGTCTTGATTTGGATTTAGTAGTGTCACAGCTCAATGGTTTGTACCATGTTAGAGATCCAACATTATTGAGAAGGTTCTTGCATGTGAGATTGTTAGAACGACAATTTGACAATATAACATATATACACATTCCAAGAAATAATAATCAAGTTGCTGACTCATATGCTAACTACGTGTTAGATTGGCATTTGTTTCATTCACAATAAATTAATTACAAACACAATTTTTACACATGTAAATAAATAAATCGATCACCATAAAACTTTTTATATATACATAAAAAATGTGGTAATACATAGTGTCATGATACAAAATTGGGGCTTTTTAAGTCACCATCGTATAATACACGGTCATACAAAATGTGTACACTCCCAGGTGTCTAATCTTGTGGAGAAGGAGGAGGGTTGTGATCATGGAACGTCACTACAGCTCTAGCTAGCCGTCGAAATAAATGCACCCATGCGCGTGGTACACCCACCACCTGCCACTGCATGGCCTTAGGCAAGTCCTCAACTTGCGCCATGGGAACTCTATGAGTTAGTCTCACGAAGTTGGTATGAATGCTCTGGAGCGTTCGCTCTGCATCCACACCTGTGATGCCATCTCCTCTTCCCCTCCGTCTATGATGAGGGAAGCCCTCTGGCCGCCGTGGTCCCACATCTGCACACAAATGGTAGATGTCACTATGTATTGTCACGCAAAAACATGTCTTTTTGATTCCATATAATCAAGAAAACACAAAAAATTAAATAACACAATATTTTTTTTTAAAAGAGTGAGGGTTGAGATTTATTACCTATATCGCCATATGCCGATCCTGGTGGTAGTGACATATCCGGGTCCCCCCAGAAATCTATCCCTGCATAGGGGTAGTCATCGATGGAAACTATCTGTCGTCGCCACCATGGAAAGAAGTCAGCTGGATATGGGTTGGCCACCCTACTACCCCCGAGTCTGCGCATAGCATATGCCCAACGCCGTTGGGCCGGATCTCGAACCCCGTGGAGAGGAACGTCCACTCTAGGGCTCAATCCTAGAACACGCTCGAAGAAAAACATGCTCAAAATACTGCTGAACCTAAAGTTCCACACTCTGCCTACCTTACGCTCACTGAGCTGGTGTTTCATGTTGCTCAGTAGTATAGTACTCCAGTCGTAAATAGTGGGTCTCATGCACTCCACTGCATAGAACATCAGAGGCCGCGAGGCCTGGTGGAGTGATGCTAAGCCAGCTATCCTGCCCAGTGTCAATAATATGGTCTTTAGGCCCAACACTTTTATAGCATTGGTAGGGACCTGACTCCCCACCTTCTCGGTGTCTGGATAACCGTACACTGCAATGTACTTGGCGATAGTCAGGCCACCCCCTGGCCCACCACGGGAACGAAGGTTCACCACCTCCCCTCATCTAGAAAGCCCTGTGATAAAGTATATGTCCTCCACCTCTATGGTGAGGGACATCCCATCAATATGGAAGGACTCCGAGTCTGGATCCCAATAGTCTACCAGCATCTGTAGCAGTCTTGGTTTGGCCCTCAAGCCACCAAGACACCAAAACTTGTAGAGTCCGCATGCACGTAGAGCCTGTTGAGCCATGCTCATGCTCTCTCCACTCTAGGACCATCCTGCACAAGAAATTGGAAATTTGCCATTAGTTTATTGAAAAAATCATCTGCGCGGCCTCATACGCGATTGCTTTCAAAACATGTGCGTATGTACGCAGGTTCGAGGCCATTTCCGCGTATATCCAGCCCTATACGTGGAAAAAACCTCGATTTCCGTGTGGGCCGCAACGCTCATCTTGGGTTGGCCTAGAAACCTAATTAGACCATGGAAATTCATAAAAATTATATCAAAATGCAAGAGGAGAGCATGAGTAAATACCTGGAAGAAACGGTAGTGAATTCCGCCGGCTGGATCTCCTGGAATTCGCTGTTGAAAATCAGAGCTCAAATGGGTAAAAGTTTCAAATGATTTATATTTTTTACTATTTATAGAAAATTTTCAAATATTTGAAAATTTTTACCCCCTTTTCTATAGTTTTGACATTTTCTAACCATTTTGGACCGTTTTTGACATAATTTGTGATGTAGAAGACCTTTTTAGGTGCCGTTTCAGCCATTGGATTGACCCGTTCGTGCCGATATCAGGTATCATGTCTAAATTGGTATATAGGTTAGGTTTCACCACCATTTGCATTTTGCATGACCTTATGGCCATCTCATCATGGCCTTAGGTACGAACCCACTCTATTATGTCACAGAACCTTCTTGCTGCTTTAGAAGTGGTATGATATGAGTGGTAGAGCTTTACCTTCCATGGGTACCCTAGTTAGCGCATTATTTGCATTTGGTGCCCATGCTGACGTTTTCTCTTTTAGGGTGTGGGAGTCCGTTGTATAGTATTGCCATGACATTTCACAAGAGCCTCATACTCCTCTTCATCTTATGCTGGCCCTTTTCCCTCAGGACTCTCTCATTTCAAGTTGTGAATGCATTATCATGAGCTTTGCCTGCCTTATTGAGCTTTATGCCGGCTCCCATGACATTGCGTTTCAGCCCTATAGCCCGAGCTTGTCTCATGTCTAGCCATGCAGAGCCATTTTTTATATCCTTTGCAGCTTGATTCCGTTTTTACCGGGAGGGGGTTTCCTTTGAGTGTCGATATCCTACACATGTATCCTTGCATTGAGCATAGGTATGTTCCATTGCTTGGAACTAGTTTGTTTTCCCTTATGACACTCGTCTCCTCCTAGTCTATAACTATAAAGCTATTTTATTCTTTTTTCAAGCTTTTTAAATAACTGAAAAAGTCCAAAAAAAAAAAAACCAAAAAACCGGACAAGGAAAGATGTTATCTTTGGCAGCTGTCGAGTTGTGTCGCCTTTGAATAGAGCACTGTATATCACATCCATTGGTTGGGTTATAGTTTGACTTTAGGAGCTGTACTCATTTATCTGAGTTTATCTCCACCGACTGGTTAAGCTTCCAGTCCTTATGGAGCCTCTGTTGATGCCTCCTGTGTCACAGAGATGTCCCAGTTTGTATATCGAGTCTATGCTGCCTTCATTCAGTCACCATACGCCGTTATGCTCTTGTTCGAAGGAAGTTGAAGCCTGAGTTGACCATTCCTCAGTTATCTTGAATTTGCATGTCGACCATTCCCGGTACAGTTACTGGTTCATGCACCTTAAGATCGAGTCCTTCCACATTATACAGCTTTGCTGAGTACCTCGTGTTGGATGATGGGGTATGCCTTAATGCCCTCCTTCTAGTGGATTTCATCCCATCGACTTCAGATCATTTATTCTGGGATTGGAATCTAGAGTCATTTTGAGTGCCTTGAGACTTGCAGTCATCAGTGGCAGGTTCTCTCGCCATTGACAGTTTTTGGGAATACATCAATGTCCCCTGATCGATGGATCCTCTCAAGTGTTCGACCTCAACACATTTATTCACACTTGTTAGTTTGCACTCTAGTACCTTGATTCCCATTTTCATTATCGGTGGGTGATCTCGCGTCTGTTAACGGTATACATTAATGACCGGTAATCAGACGATGGACTACCATGTTCGACCTCAACACCTCTTTTCGCATAGTAGGACATGTACTCGTAGCAGTTTATGTAGAAGACTTTCCAGATTGGTGGCATCTCTTATATGCTACTTCCTTGATCGTGCCAGTGTTCATGAGATTTCAGCTCTCATGACTTGATTCCAGTATATGTCAGACATTTCCAGCCACTATGGAGATCTTGATCTATTATATATCTTCAGCCATTTTGGAGATCATGGTCCTTTGTATATCTTCATCATGGAGATTCTGAGCTGTGTATATTGTACGTGGTGATGACCACATATGTGATATAATGTTTCATGCCTATTCATGGCCATTGTACTCTTATGTATCCAGGACTGCTATATGTATTTGCAGTTGTATGCAGAGTTGTATTATTGTACTATGTTGATTGGGTGGCTGGTCTTCCATTTGGGATCCTTCATCACTCCACTTCCGGGATGGACTTATAATGTATTTCAGCCATTGTATGACCCCTCTGACCTCACACATTAGGGGGCATCTGTGATAGCAGATTTCACCACTCCAGGTGAATCACACTTTGTATGGCCTTCCCCTGTCCCGCTGCAGACTCCTTAGACCCCATGGACCACTTTTTGTCCTTTGATGTTTCCTTGATCATCCCTAAAAACATATGAAAAATGATACACACGACTTTTAAACCTATAAGCGCATATATACGTGGGTTTGACCACTAAAACCGCGTACATCAGGATGTGTGCATAATCCAAATCCTTTTGGAGTTTTCCTTGACATGGATCTGACTCATTTGACTCCTGGCCTTCCCTATGCCTTGAGATCGCTCGGATTCGACCTTTCATTACCCCTTTGAAAAGCTATATAAGGAACCCCTTGGTACATTGAAGGCATAAGAGAGAATTGAGAGCAAAGAGACTATAGTCCATTGTTGCTGTAACTTATGCTTGAGTCTGCATCCCTTTGTCCCTTGGAGCACTTTTGTGTTCTTCCCAAGCTTGAATTTTGCTTGTGAGCTTGCTATCGAGAGATGGAGGATTGAAGTGGTGGAGGCCCAAGTGGGGGATTCAGTTTCTCCGGTTCGCAGACGTGTCGTCAGAGGTTGTATCTTGTAATCTCTGATTTATATTAATAGAAATATCTTTTCCTGTCCAATAATGTGTGTTTGAATGAATATTTTATCCATGGGATTATGTCAAATGCTTATACTGTCACGTCCCCATCCCTCAAACCGGCGAAGAGGACGCGACGAACACCACAACAGTTGGGCAAACAGCCCCATGAACATAAACAGGAAAAACAATGCTGAAATTAAATTGCTTAAACATAATACATAGCAGTATGCATGATCCATCACACATAGATGCATGAAGATACCAGAGTGCATAATCACTCCACAATTCAGCGGAAGCAAACCACATATACAATTCCAGCATAAACATGTTCATCATAATTCCATATACAATAGATATAAATTGCAGAGATGAATTAGCAGCAGTACTTATCTTTCGACGAAGAAGCCCGCAACCAGCTACGTCGCTGCAACGTTCCACCCAACCATAGGCCAGCTTGCTCATCAATATCTCAGCAATGCTGCCACCCCTGAGTTGGGCATGATTCCTCAAGGAATAAGGGGACAATGCAGGCTTACACATAGCCAAGGGACAGAATCAGTAGGCAAACACCGTTGGGTTTATCAGGCTGTCAACAAATCAGCTAAGCCAACGCAGCCCAAGGGACAACCATTGCATGCCAGCAGCCAAAACAATCCCTTCACAGCCCTATGCAGAAGGCAAGATAACTAGGTGACAGTCCCAAACAACAAATGAACCTGGCACAAGTCCACAAGACAACTCAGAGTTGTTCTTGGCCCTAACGTGGCCAAAACAACTCCACAGCAGTCCAAAACCAGGGTATATCAGCTACCCAATTTCACAATAAAAATAGTGGCAACATTCCATAGCCCACAGTGGATAGAAACAACACTCCAGCATAACCATGGGAGACTCAGCCCAACGATTGTGGCAATCAACAGCCACATCTCACAGTGCCAACGATGGCAGCTGTACACAATCCCAAACAACAGGTACACTTAGATGCAGACCAATGCAGAAACGACTCAATACACAGGTACAGCAGCCCAAACGAAATTGGACACCACAGCCAAACAAAGGCGTGGGGAAGACAACAGCCCCAAAACACAGTCAGTGAGCAAGGCTCACCACGTGGGAAAATAACCCCAAACATTCTGTGCGTGAGTGCAACTTGCACCAGACCACAAAACGCAAAGGAGACTTACCTGATTCCACTCTGTGGAAAACGTGAATGACCACAGGTAAACAGCTCCCCTCCTGTCCGCGTGAGATGTAGCCGATCCACTGCCTGTGCGTGAGAATGAGCAAGAATCCCACTCCTACATGAGAATGCACAGCTCCCAGCCTATGCCCGTGGATAAATAGCAACGTGAGGACGATCTGACCCTGGGCGAGAATGGAGTCCTCCAGAAGGTGGACAGACAGGGGAAGAGCGCGTGAGGAAAGAACGGACAGTCGTGGGGTGGAGTGGTTGTGTGGGCAAGGGAATGACAGTCCTCCACACCCACCACCATAACTGCCCCAACTACCAGCAGCCATAACTCCTCAGCTACCCAACAAAACATTAAAGAGGTTGACAAGGTTGGATGAGACAAGGAAAGGTGGCAAACAAACAAAGGTGGCAAAACATGGGTTTTTCCCCCATAGACCAAGGTTTGACATCCCCCACCCCTTATACTTTGGAACCATGCCCTTTTCATTCAACGTTGCACTGCCGTAGCTGGTTGTGGTTTTAGTTTTATTTGATGTGCGTGTTTACATGATGCCAATTAAAATGTGCTGGATAACACGACATACCATCGGCAATTATCCCCATTGCCGAAACATACACAACCAAATCGATGGTGGGGCTTTTGCCTTGAGCTCCTCACCACGATTAATTACAATATATACATCATGCAAACGGGGTCAAAACCGGGGACATTACATATACATTATTGATTATATATGCTAGAATAGATTTAACACCATGATATATAGAATGCTTGTATTGTTTACTTGTTGTTGAGGAAGTAATCTATCAATTCAAGCTGAAGTTGGAAAGCTCAACGGGGATCTACTTCAACCGTCCAGAATAAGGTACGAGGTCTGATCCTTTAGTGTTAGACATTTAATTTCTATTGCATATTGGAAAGGATTGATTTCTGGAGTCAAGCTGTCTGTTGTGGTACCCCAAGCCATAGGAATTTCTCTCCGTAACACTTGCTAATTGGAGGAAGCTTTTTCCCATTCTATTTGATGATTTTGCTCAAAATCCTTGTTTTGGCTATGGTTAATCTATTAGTATGTTGACTTTGTTTTATTGATATTTGCTTTCTAAGATGAAGAAACTTCTTGCTTTGTTTATAATTTGATGGTCTCTAGTTTAGATTGCACATAGAAATAGATGATTGATGGTGCCATTATTTAAAAGTTGATGCATCCATGCCTCTGTAGATAGGTTCTCAATTTTACTTGAATTGACTAATATAGATTCAAAATAATAGTTATATATCGATGGTTATGGTGTTTTACGAATGTAATGACAAGGCTTGTAACTTATTTTGATTTATAGAGGTTTGTTATTTATTTGCATATACATTCAACATCTTTTCCCTTTGTAAATCTATATACTCATTTTTTAGTTGTTCATTCATAGAAGTATTGGTTTTGTTAACGATCTCGAGTATTGATTTTATTGTCAATAAAATGAATATTTTGTTGGTTATTTTAACAAGTGTATGTAATGAATAGAGATCCTTTTCCCTCTAGTGTGATTGTTTGTCAAAATGGTCATGTCCCCACCCTTCTACCAGAGAGAGGATGCGACTATGCTGCTATCATATCTAGGAAAACTAGCCCCGTTAACATAAAATGAAATGCATTGAACTAACAACATGCACAAATGCATAAATCATTAACATACAACGGAAGCAAAATACATTCCATTCATTCACATGTTCACCATAATTCATTTAAGCAAATACAAGTGCAGAGATTTAAACACAAGAATACTTATCTTGGAAGCGAAGCTCATCCCACAACTAGCTATGTCGCTGCAACATTCCACCCAACCATGGACCAATGTGCTCATCAATCTCTCAGTAGCGCTGGCACCTCCGAGCTATGCATGATTCCTACAGGGAATAAGGAACACCATCAGGCTCACACATAGCCAAGGATACAACAAATCAACCAAGCCAACATAGTTGGGTTTATTAGGCTGCAAAGGAGCTAGAAAGGTTTGCTGCTATGCTAGTGAGCTCAACCACAGAGCTATGGACACCTGCATGGGATATAGCCTGGATTATATAACATCTACACACCCAACACAAGGAAGCATTCCCTTCTCTACTACATAGTCCCTCAAGCTATGCCTTCCCTTCCAGTGTTATTCAGGGTGTGCAAAGAAGAAAACCAGCCCCCTAGATCTGTCTGCGAGGTTCCTTCTCACACTAGGTTGATCAAGCTAGTCAGACCCCATTTCCCCTCCCAAACCAATTCAGATCAAAACAAAAGATGCATACACAAAAACACACAAGTTTTGGGATGGATGAAACATAATGGAGGCCAAATCCGATAATGGTGAATGGGTAAAAAACCCTGAGGACCCAAAATCGGTTTCATGATGCTCTTGGCTTCCCGTAGGTGAAAATGGCCACCAATGAACACTCAGAAATGACTCTCCTCAACAATCCGTTGGACATTGTCAGAAATGCTTTTCTATCCATGAGGAGAATGATGACAGACTGGAAGAGCATGTGGGAGCAGATGGAAAAATAAACCCCATGAGAGTAATGAGGAATGTGGCTGCCTGTGGGTGAGTGTATGAGGAAATCAATGTTGCCTGTGGGTGAGTGCATGAGGAAATCGTTGTTGCCTGCGTGTGAGTGTAGAATGCAGCTGTCCTCCTCCACGTGAGGGTAATGGAAGAAAATATCCCCTTTGGGCATGCATGTGGTCAAGGACTGATGACCATGCCAAAATTGATAGCTGCCCACACCTCCCAAGCCCCAAGGCAATAACTGCCCAACTAAGTCTTGGATAAATTTAAATGGCTGGTGAATAAGACAAGAAAGTTGGTTGGTAGCTGATGGGTTCTCCTCTTGACACTTGGCTTCTCCCCATTGGCTCAGAGGTTAAATACCCCCCCCCTTATCCTTAGGAAATCATGCCCCCATCTCATTATTTGTTACATTGACATAGCTAGTTGTTGGTATTTTAATTAAACTGCATATGTACACGATGACCAAAATTATAACATGCCTGGCTAGCACAAAATACCATCGTCACCGATCTAATTGTCGAACATAAAATACGAAATCGATGGTGGGGCCTTTTCCTTGAGCTCCACACCATGATTAATTACAATAGATACATCATATACATTTTATGCAAACATGGTCAAAACCGGGCTATTGCAATCCCCTCCCCCTTCAACAAAACTACCCTTAGTGCTTTACAAAATTGGACAAAATGCTACACTGGTACCACCCTTAGCGCTCCACAAAATTCAACAAAAATGGATGTGCCAATCGCATGGCATCCTCCAGCTCCCATGTAGCCTCTTTAGGACCGTAGTGCTCCCATTGCACCTTTACCTACCTTATGGCTCGGTTCCGGAGCATGGTGACCTTCTTGTCAAGGATGCACATTGGTTTGATTTGTAACTCTCCCTCGGGTTCCACCTAAATCACATCCCAATTTATCACATGGTTAGGATCATGTACATATTTCTTAAGCAAAGAAACATGAAAAACATTATGAGCCCTAGTGCTAGCAGGCAATGCAAGTCTATATGCAACTCACCCTATTCTTTCAAGCACTTTAAATGACCCACAATATCTACGTGACATCTTGGCACAACTTCGAAGCTTCAAGGAACTCTTCTTTTCCCTCACTCTGGGGTAAACATGATCCCCAACATTGAACTCTCTGTTCACCCTATGCCTATCTGCATAGCTTTTCTATTTGTCCTAGGCTGCTTTCAGATTCTGCTTGATCTTTACAACTTCTTGCTCCATCTCCTTGAGCAATTCTTGACCAAGCACAATCCTGTTCACTGGATTATCGCAAGTCATTGGTGTCCTACACCTCCTGCCATACAAAGCTTCATATGGACTCATCCCCAAGGATGCTTGTTGTCCATTGTTATAAGCAAATTCTACCAAGTCTAAATGATCCTCCCACTTGGATGGTTTATCCATCACATACATGCGAAGTATGTCTTCAAGCACCTGGTTAAATCTCTATGTCTACCCATCAGTTTGAGGATGGTAGGCAATGCTTAAGTTCAACTTTGTACCCAAATATGCAAACAACCCCTTCCAAAAATTGGAAGTGAACTTGACATCTCTATCAGAGACTATTTCCTTAAGCAATCCATGCAATTTGAAAATCTCCTTCATGAATATCTTTGTAATGTCATCAGTCTCATGCATAGACTTAACCAGTATAAAATGTGCTACCTTTGTCAACTTGTCCACCACAACCATGACGAAATCATGCTGTCTCCAAGTCATCGACAATCCTATAATAAAACCCATGGAAATAACTTCCCATTTCCATTATGGAACCGGCAAGGGCTGCAACAAACTTGTTGGGTGTTGATGCTCAACCTTTACCTGCTGACATTTCATGCACCTTGAAATATATTCAGCCATATCCTTTTTCATTCCCGTCCAAAAATACTGCTTTTTGGCTGTAGCAATTGTCTTCTGATCTCCTGGGTGACCAGAATATGGAGCTTGATGGATGTCATCCATAACAACTCTTCTTAAATCTACTACATTTGGAATATAAATTATGTTCTTATAGGTAAGAAGTCCATATTCTTCCAATTTATATCCCTCATACTTCTTTTCAAGGCTTTGCTGCTGCAACTTATCCTTGACCTGAGCATACAATTCATCTCCAGCAGTATGATTAACAATCTGTTGTCTCAAATATGATTGGAAAATACTAAGAGATACCACATGCATTTCCTACACCTTCCTGCTGAGTGCATCAACTACCTTATTCTCTTTTCCTTTTATGTGTTTGATTTCAAAATCAAACTCACATAAAAACTCCAGCCATCTAGCTTGCCTAGCATTTAATGTGGGTTGATCAAACAAATACTTCAAACCACAATGGTCTGTCCTTAGCTCAAATCTTCTTCCCATCAAGTAATGCCTCCACATCTTGAGAGCATGTACTATGGCTGCAAGTTCAAGATCATGAGTGGCATAGTTCTTCTCATGCTCCTTCAACTTTATGGACTCATAGCATATCACGTGGTTTTCTTGCATAAGGACTCCTCCAAGCCCTTGACTGCATGCATCGGTACACAGCACAAAATATTTTTCTGGGTCTGCAATCTTCAAGACTGGTGCACTTGTGAGAAGATTCTTCAACTATTGGAAGCTTTCTTCACACCTCGGTGTCCACTCAAACTTTATTCCCTTCTTTTGCAAATAAGTGATTGGATGTGCAACCTTGGAGAATCCTTCAATGAATCTCTTGTAGTATCCCACGATCCCCATAAAAGATCTTACATCAGTTACATTTCTTGGAGTAGGCCAATTCATAATGGCCACAATATTCTCAGGGTCCACAAATATACCCTCTTCTGAGATAATGT
Organism: Pseudotsuga menziesii; assembly: GCA_001517045.1. Taxonomy (NCBI): domain Eukaryota; kingdom Viridiplantae; phylum Streptophyta; class Pinopsida; order Pinales; family Pinaceae; genus Pseudotsuga; species Pseudotsuga menziesii. The sequence goes on along the minus strand of LPNX011209854.1, from coordinate 117,152 downwards.
GTGTTATAGAGATTTTCACCCCACTAGGTGAATCACACATTGTATGGCCTTCCCTTGTCCCGCTGCAGACTCATTACCCCCTTTGGACCACTTTATATCTTTTGATGTTACCTTAATCATCCCCAAAAAAATTATAATATTGATATACGCGGCTTTTTCCCCGATAACCGTGTACATACGCAAATATTCCCTCGATAGTCGCGTACATCGGGATGTGTGCATAAATCCAAATCCTTTTGGACTGTTCCTTGACTTGGATCCGACTCATATGACTCTTGGCCTTCCATATACCTTGAGATCGCTCGGATTCGACCCTTCATTATCCCTTGTGAAGCTATATAAGGAACCGT
>LPNX011209854.1:76549-115023 GCA_001517045.1 Pseudotsuga menziesii | reverse complement strand
GATTGTTTATTTCTATTGCATATTGGAGAAGATTGATTTCTGGAGTCTAGCTGTCTGTTGTGGTACCCCAAGCCATAGGAATTTCTCTCCGTAACAATGTGACCCAAATAATGAATCCTATCTTTATAGAAGTCACACTTTATCAACTTTGCATACACCTTATGATCCCTGAGCAATTGCAATGTAAATCTTAGATGCTCTTCATGCTCTTCCTCATTCTTAGAATAAATAATAATGTCATAAGGGAAAACAATAATAAACTTGTCCAAATACCTACTGAAGACACTATTCATAAGGCATATAAATGTAGCTGGTGCATTTGTGGGACCAAATGGTACCACTACAAACTCATAATGTCCATACCTTGTTTTGAAGGTTTTCTTATGAATGTATTCATCCTTGATTCTTACCTGATGGTAACCAGACCTCAAGTCAATGTTGGAAAATACCTTTGCTCCTCTCATTTAATCAAAGAGGTCATCAATCCTAGGCAAAGGATATTTGTTCTTCACAGTGACTTTGTTAAACTGTCTGTAATCAATACACAACCTGAGTGTACCATCTCTCTTCTTTACAAACAAAACTGGTTCTCCCCAAGGAGACACATTTGCCCTAATATACTTCTTCTCCAACAACTCTTGCAGTTAGATCTTCAACTCTAGCATTTTTGGTGTACTCATGCTGTAGGGTGTCTTGGACACTGGTGCTGCTCCTGGCACAATTTCAATTATGAAATCAATGTCTCTCTTTGGAGGAAGCCCTGGATTCTCATCAGGAAACACATCCCTGAATTCCTACAACACATGAATGTCCTCCAACCTAGGATTTTCATTCTCTGTTTCCTCCAAAGTATGAGTTGCATACAACTGGCAACCTTTCCTACAGAACTTCTTCAAATGTATTGTTGAAACCTGCCTCACATAAATCACCTTTGGAATGCCTCTTACAACTCTTGGGTTCCCTTCTTCATCCATGCATTCAAAATTCTTATTATAACAGTCAAGCTTTACCCAGTGAGATTCTAACCAATGCATTCCAATGAGAACATCATAGGAACCAAGTGGTAGAACATTCAGATCTACACAAGTGACCAATCGATTCATAACTAATGGACATTTCTGTACCACTTCACTAACCTTTCTCTTAGCTCCAATGGCTAGCTGAACTAACCAATATTTGCTATGCTTTACTTTCTTAAGAGCACAAATATCCACTACTCTAGGAGTAATGTAATTGTGAGTAGAACCAGGGTCAATCAAAATAGAAACAGATTGCTCAACAATATTACCTGCAACTTCAACCACAGTTGACTGGTGAACTGCCTGGCAGTCCTCTAGTGCTGCATAAATACTAGGGACAACCCTTGCTACTTGACCCACTATTTCTGCTTCTTGAATGTTGTAAGTTGGCCTTGCAGTCCCATCCTCAAGTGGACAATTCATGCGCATGTGGGGTCCTCCACGTTTCCAACATTGGAGTGGTTCTTTGTTCTACTATGGGTCTCTTAGCTTTTCTCCCACCACTCTGGCTGGCTTCTTCTTAGCTTGTGATGGCTGCTTCTCCTGATTCCGGAAGTTAGGAGGTTTGTAACCTTTCTTCCTCTGATCATACTTCTCATTCCTTTTGTCCTTCCAGGTCTTATGATAATTAGGTTTTCCTCTGCTTTGCTCGTAGCAATACTTAGCTTTTCTTATGGATTATTCTAGAGTTCTAGGTTCGTAGAACTTGATCCTGTCTTTGTAAGACTGAGGCAATCCACTCAAGAAATGTTGGATTTTCACTTTTTCAAATTTGATGTACCTAACATACCTCAAAAGTTCTAGGAACTTATTTGCATCCCAATCTCACCTCATGGAACTCTTTAATCTAATCAGCATAGTACCTTTTAGAGAGGTACTTTTGCTTGCAATACTTCTGGAACTGCTTCCACACAATCCTCCTTTCATTGATTTTCTTCACTTTCCTGAAGTGGTCCCACCATATGGATGCTCTCCCAGTCAGATTGAAAATGGCTACCCTAGTTTTCATATTTCCTAAATAGTCTTGGACTTGGAAATATTTTCTCATCCCAAGAAGCCAAGCTTCAACTTCTTGACCATCCTTTACCTCACCATCAAACATAGGAGGCTTAATCTTCTTGAATTCATCTCGTGAGTTGTTTTGGTAACGCCTCTTCCTCTTACTTTTGTGAGATGAAGAACTTGAATCCTTAGTGGATTCTTCAGATTCATATGACTCAATAGGAGTTCTCTTTCTTCTTCTAGCGCCTCTCTTATCTCCTTTTGGTCTTACTGCATGACTCCTAGAGCTTATCTTCCTCTGGAGGTCTGTTAGACTCTGTAGCATGGATGCATTCGGCTGAATCTGCTCCTCCTGAGCCTTAACCAATATTTCATTATCTTCCCTGTAACTTTGTATCTCTGCCCTTAGGCTTCTCATGGTGGTTGTAAAATATGGGGGAGTATTCTGAATTCTTTTCCCATTTGACTCTGTCTCAGCATCCCCCACATGGATGTTTTCTCCCATAGCATCTTACTAAAGCTCATAGGGGTTCTGTGCATCAACATACATGTCGTAGATTCTCATGGATGAACCAAAAACCAAATTTACCGAACTGCACTATGTGGAATGTTGCCTTTGAAGGTGACTATCATTCTACAAAATGTCTTAATAAACAAAAATGTTAGCTTCATAACATTCACAAGAATTTATACATTACTTACCTGCATTTGGAAAAATCTCATATTGACAGCTTTGTCAAATCATAGAAGTTTTATTTTCACAAAGAATTACTATCTTAGGGGGACGACAGGGGTCAAGGAGGCTTGCCATAACCTCACTGGGGTCAAGGGGTATGGCGCATAACCTCACTGTCCTATTTTTCACTTTTTGGGCACCTGCAGATCCCATTGAAAACCTGTTGAATTTATCTGTTTCAGAGAAATTTATCTATTCTACCCAATTGACGAATTCACCCTTTTTCCTCCAACATATAGGAAAAAATTTTCCAAATTTTCCCTACATGCATTGGCAACTTCGCCTGATCCCTTCTGATCGAACCATCTGCTATGTCGAAAAAAATTTCGACTTTCATGCGATTGATCTTTCCGTCGCGTCGAAAAAAATTCCAAGTTTCACCTGGCCAATCCCTCTGTCACGTCGAAATTTTTTTCCGACTTCCATCCGCCGCATCGGAAAACTTCGAGGGTTTCTTCCAATGGATCCTTTCGATGTGTTGAAAAATTTTCCGACTTCCATCCGCTGTGTTGGAAAACTTTTCGACTTCCATCCGCCACGACGAAAAACTTTTCGACTTCCATCCGCCGTTGCGGAAAACCTCCCAAGTTTTCTTCTGTCGTTGCAGAAAAATTCTCAAGTTTTCTTCTGTCGTTGTGGAAAAGTTCCCAAGTTTTATTTCACCATCGCGAAAAACTTTCAAACTTTTCTTCGATTTTCCCATACTTAGAATTTTTTTTGTAAAATTCTCTTCTTCCGTCGGAAAAATTTCAGCCTTTCGTGCCGATGCCATCAGCTGCAATCCCTGTTGGCTCTGTTTGTTTCTCTTCACCGACACCATCGCGGTCACCCCCATCGGCTTCCCTCAGACAACGCAGCCGACGTATCAGCTCGGTTCACCCTTCATGTCGATACAGTCGCTGCGGCATCGTCGGCTCGAATCCGCCAACCCAGCTGCCACTATTGACTCGTCTTTAGCTTTCGTAGCTGACACTGTCGGTGCAGCTTCAATCGTCTCAGTCGACAAAGGAGAATTCTCTCCAACACTTAGAAAAAATTGGAATTTTTCTGCTGTTTGCTTCTTCTTGTTGAACACAGAGGTTGATTCTTCATGGCCCACTAAGGCCCAAAGATGCAACATGGGCTTTGATGCCATGCTGTCACATCCCCACCCTTCTACTAGGGAGAGGACACATCAATGCTGCTATCATATCGAGGCAAAATAGCCCCATGAACATAAAATGAAATGCATTGAACTAACAACATGCATCGATGCATAAATCATTAACATACAATGGAAGAAAAATACATTCCATTCATTCACATGTTCACCATAATTCATTTAAGCAAATACAAGTGCAGAGATTTAAACACAAGAATGCTTATCTTGGAAGTGAAGCTCGTCTCGCAACCAGCTATGTCGCTGCAATGTTCCACCCAGCCATAGGCCAGTGTGCTCATCAATCTATCAGTTGCACTGCCACCCCTAAGCTACGCATGATTCCCACAAGGAATAAGGAACACTAGCAGGCTCACACATAGCCAAGGATAGAACAACTCATCCAAGCCAACACAGTTGGGTTTATCAGCCTGCAAAGGAGCTGGAAAGGATGACTGCTAAGCTAGTGAACTCAACCACAAAGCTATGGACACCTGCACTAGATCTAGCCTAGATTCTAGAACATCTACACACCCAGCACAAGGAAGCATCCCCTTCTCTGTTACACATCCCTCAGGCTATGCCTTCCCTTCTAGTGCTATTCAGGGTGTACAAAGAAGAAAACCAACCCCCTATATCTTTCTGTGAGGTTCCTTCTCACACTAGGTTGATTAAGCTAGTCAGACCCGATTTCCCCTCCCAAACTAGTTCAAATCAAAACAAAAGATGCATACATAGCAACACACAAGTTCCGTGATGGATGAAACATCATGGAGGCCAAATTCGATAATGGTGAATGGGTAAACAACCCTGAGGACCCAAAATCGGTTTCACGACGCTCTTGGCTTCACGTAGGTGAAAATGGCCACCAATGAGCACTCAGAAATGACTCTCCTTAGCAATCCGCTGGACATTGTCAGAAATTATTTTCTAGCCATGAGGAGAATGATGATAGACTGCAAGAGTGTGTGGGAGCAGATGGAAAAATCAACTGCGTGAGAGTAATGAGGAATTCAGCAGCCTACGCGTGAGTGCATGAGGAAATCGTTGCTCCCTACGCATGAGTGCATGAGGAAATCAGTGCTGCCTACACGTGAGTGTAGAATGCAGCTATCCTCCTCCACATGAGGTTAATGGATGAAAATATCTCCTTTGGGCATGCGTGTGGTCAAGGACTGGCGGCCCTGCCAGAATTGATGGCTGCCCACACCTCCCAAGCCCCAAGGCAATAATTTCCCAACTTACTCTTGGAGAAATGTAAATGGTTGGTGAATAATACAAGAAATGTGGTTGGTAGATGATGGGTTCTCCTCTTGACACTTGGCTTCTCCCCATTGGCTTAGAGGTTAAATACCCCCCCTATCCTTAGGAAACCATGCCCCCATTTCATTATTTGTTGCATTGACATAGCTGATTGTGGGTATTTGAATTAAACTGCATATGTACATGATGACCAAAATTATAATGTGCCTAGATAGCACAAAATACCATCGGCACCGATCTAATTGCCGAACATAAAATACTAAATCGATGGTGGGGCCTTTGCCTTGAGCTCCACACCACAATTAATTACAATATAGACATCATACACATTTTAATGCAAACGGGATCAAAACCGAGGTGTTACAAAAATCCATCTTGTCGTATGTGATTTAGTGCACAATGTGACCAAATGGCACTCAACAATGGGTCAAATCCATCAAGGAAAATAAAAATTGAGCATGTAGGTGACCTAATTCACTCCAAACCATCCCCAAACATATACATTGCATCAAATGAATGAAAATTTGAAGAGGAAAGGAGAGCAAAACTTGGGGGAAGCCCCTTGCATAATTAGTCTTGGAGTGAAGCAAGACGGGGATTATTTGGGTGGAGAATCAACCTTACAATGGCCCTACATACAATGAAAACAATAGAACTATTTTTCCTGACAATGTTAATATTCCAAACAATTAATCCATAATCTATTGAAAAACATGCAACCCATTGTAATAGCTTTGTGTGGGAAGAAGAATGAAATCTTTGTATTAACACCAATTGGAAAATTGAAAACAAAACAAAACATTTCACCTTAAGGAGTAGTCCAAGTGGTATCCAATGTTATCTATTTATGGGGTTTTATCTTCTTTAAGACTCTCAAATTCTGAAATGATCTATGCAACATTTCCCCTTATGAACGATCACACAAGAACAAATTTGGGAAGCATAACTACAATAAAGTTCAACAAAAGCTTCAAAGCAATTGGAATCGGTAATCCTTGGTAAAAAACTTGTAGCATAACATTATCGGGATTGATCTTGTTGAAATGGAAGGAAAGTATTGCATTTATAGATTTTTTCTTGGAGGGGAATGGATCTTATAGTAAAATCTCGACCCATGTGATTGCGTTTACACTATGGATGGCCAAGGACCATCATATTAAATGAATTTAGTCCACTAACATGGGTGTCTCTTGACCAAGAAGGCTTATGAAGTAACCATTTCATTAAACGAACCTCGATATCAACAAGAATTGTGCTTTAATAGTAATTGTGCGCTTCAAAAATTATTACTCTTGTAGGCAAGCACCTCATGCAAAGGAGGGGCACATAGGTCATGAAATGGTAAATCTAAAAGTGACTTTTAATCTCCATGTTTAATTAGCATGCCCTCCATTTATTGAGTTGGTAAACTACACATAACCTAATGTGTGATGTATTATGACATAGACACCTAAATGTTTCAAACCAACAAAAGTGTCATGATAATAGTTTTCCCTTAATGTGTGAGATTAGGAGACCATCATGTATTTGAAATACATCATTTGATTATGTAACAAGTTATGAGAGACATATGAAATGAGGATAATCCATGTGTTATATCCTAAAATGACACATCTCTGCCTGTGACCACTTTCCCATGTTTTCGTTGCATGTCGACACTTCATGAAAGTCACTGAAAAAACACCTAGATTGGAGGAGTCATATCTCAACTTCTGTAACTTCTTTTGACTTCTTCTCTAAACCGTTGGAAAGGCATATTAGTAAGGAAAAAAATTATAGAAGACACCAAATCCTAAAAATGTCCAGGAGTACCCTAAAAATGAGCATTTTTTTAACTAACTGTGACTTTTCTTAAGGAAACTCGCGATTTTCACCTTTGTATTTGCGACTTTGCCTTCATGCTACCCGCGATTATAATGTTAGTTTTTCAAAATTTAAGCTAGAATTATGTTAGGATCTTTAACTGAGAGAACAACAAGTACATCAATCAAACACAAGAGACAATGAACACACTGCTTTTCCTCGGGGAAACCATAAATGGAGAAAACCCCACAACTTCCTCAGAGATAGAATTAGCACAAAAGGTAAAACCCCAAAACAGTAAGATGATCTCCCAACAGCAGTAACCTTCTTCTTGTCTAGCCCCAATGTCTTCTCCTTCCTCAACTATGCACTACACTTGAGTGTGTTTGTGATGTGTTCTAAATAGAGAGTCCAACTCTCTATTTATACTAATCTCGGCATGATTAAAACCCTACTAGGGCCGACCTCTCTAGGAGAATCTAATAACCCTAGTGCCCCGAAACTGCGAGGACTTTAACCCTTAGATAATAGGAGGGTTTCCCACAATGACTTGACATGACTTGTTTACATTATAGATCTTCCCGATCGGAACATCGGGGCATGACATGACATAATAACATCCCGAAATAAACATCGGTTTACAATAGATAAGAAATACAAGTGAATACATTCCAAAGTTACAATTACATTAACACTCCCTCTTAACTAGGAAGGTATTCTCTCGACACAATTTTCATCATTGGTCTTCTTCTTTAGATCTTCTTGTCATCTGCATCTCCAAGTCATCTTCGTCTTCAAGTCATCTTTATCTTCATGCCATCTTCATTTTTGGATCTGGATCATCACTTGATCCAGATCATCATCACTGGACATCATCATTGGATCTGGATCATCACTCGATTTGGATCATCACTGGACATCATCATTGGATTTGGATCATCACTCGATCTGGATCATCATTGTTGGATCTAGATCATCACTCGATCTGGATCTCGTGGAGTCATCATAACTGGATCTGGATCATGGCTTGATCTGGATCTCCTCTGGTCATCATCATATGTGCTATCTCATGATTCTTCTCGTCATGGGAAGTTCTATAGATCCAGCCTTCTTTCATGCTAGTTGTAGGCCTAGCCATCATGTAGGTCTTCTTCAACGCTTATATCTGACCTACTCATCAAAATGGCCCGCCCAACACTTACATCTGACCTACTCGTCAGAAAGGCATGCCCAACACTTACATATGATCATGTAGGAGCCTACAATCACATCAGAAAGGCCTAGCACTCACATTCACCAGCATGATAGGACATCACTATCATCTGTGAAAAGGATTCAACACTATATCTGACCTAGTAGGAACCAAATCCTACACCCTCGTCAGAAAGGCATGCACTCACATTTGACCTGGTAGGAACCAAACCCTACACCCTCGCCAGAATGGCACCCAGTCCTAGACTGAGCTACCTGGTAACGGACCAGGTGCCTCCATTCTCCTGGAGAATTGCAGTTGCCCTTATATCTGACCTGGTAGGAACCAAATCCTACACCCTCGCTAGAATGGCCTGCACTCACATATGAACTGGTAGGAACCAAATCCTACACCCTCGCCAGAATGGCCCCTAGTCCTAGACTGAGCTACCTGGTAACGGACCAGGTGCCTCCACTCTTCCGGAGAGTGGCAGTTGCCCTTACATCTAACCTACTCGTCAGAATGGCCAGCACTCATATCTGACATGGGAGGAACCTAATCCTTTAGCCATGACAGAATGGCTCAGCCCTTACATCTAACATGCTCATCATAATGGCTTTCTTATTCCTGGTAACTGATCAGGTACCTCCATTCCCAAAATGGCATTCAGCACTCATATCTGACGTGGAAGGAACCAAATCCTCTCACCATGACAGAATGGCTCAGCCCTTACATTTGACCTACTCGTCAGAATGGATTTCGGACTCATCACTTCCCCTTGGAAGAAACCTCGATCTGGAGAACACCAAGCTTCTCCCTGAAGTACTCAAACTTCACTCTGGCTAATGGCTTCGTCAACACATCAACTATCTAATCATCTGTCACAACATACTGGAGCTTCAATGCTCCCCTTTGCACCATATCCCTGATATAGTGATACTTGATCTTGATATGCTTCGACTTGTCATGGAACACTGGATTCTCTGACAACTTCACACAACTCTAGTTATCACAATGTATATAAGTAGCATCCAACTAGAGATCAAATAAATTAGACAGTAGCTTCCTTAGCCATACTGCCTCACAACTAGCTGAACAAGCTGCGACATACTTTGCTTTAGCTTTACTCAGTGACACACATGATTGCTTCCTGCCAAACCAGGAGATCACACCTGATCCCATACTGAAGCAACACCCTAAAGTGCTCTTCCTATCGATGCCACTGCCTGCCCAATCTGAATCAACATAACCCTCCAGGTTAATCTTCTGATTCACATCGTACTTGAGCCCATAATCAATTGTACCCCTCAGGTACCTCAGAATATGCTTTGCAGCAATCAAGTGAACATTTCTCGGATCTGTCAAGAACTGGTTCAAGGTGTTCACATCAAAGCAAATATCTGGTCTCGTGTTCGTCAGGTACATCAAGGACCCAATCATCTGACGATACATCGTAGCATCAACCGACTCTAATGAAGCATCATTCAATAGCTTTAGGTTCAATGCCATAGGTGTGTCCATGGATTTGCAGTTCATCATCCCAAACCTCTTTAGGATCTCTACTGCATACTTCCCTTGTCCAAGGAAGATTCCATCTACACTCTACCACACCTCCATGCTTAGAAAATAATGCATCATACCCAAGTCCTTCATTTCAAACTCAGCAGCAAGCTTCCTCTTCGTATCAACAATCAACCCATCCATACCTATCACAAATAGATCATCTACATACATTAGAAGCATCACTGGGTTGTCATCTTCAACCTTGTAATAAAGGTTGGAATCTGCTTTACTCTCGGTAAAGCCCAAACTGGATAGAAATCTGTCAATTCTGCTGTACCATGTCCTGGGTGCCTGTTTCAAACCGTACAGGGCTTTCTTCAATCTACACACATGATACTCCCTGTCATGTGTCTCAAAACCGAGTGGCTGTTATACACACACTTCCTCTTCCACTACACCATTCAAGAAAGCAGTCTTGACATCCATCTGGTGTATCTTCCATTTCATTACTGCAGCCAGAGCAAGCACTGATCTGATGGAAGTGTATCTGGCTACAGGTGCAAAGGTTTCTTCATAATCTATTCCTTCTTTCTATGAGAAACCCCGAGCCACAAATCTTGCCTTATATTTTTCAATGCTACCGTCTGCAGCATGTTTGATCTTATAGATCCATTTGGAAGTTACAACTGACTTCCCGTCTTGTCTTGGGACAACATCCCAAACATCATTCTTCATGATCAATTGGTATTCTTCAATCATAGCATCCTTCCATTCTTTCCGTTCTGCAACTTCTTCATAACTGGAAGGTTCTTTATCAATGAAATCACATAGTAGTGCTACATACCTGGAGCAGGATCCGGTCCTCTTTCTTTCTCTGTGATTTTCTTCTGGAACCCCATATCTTTTCGCACACTAGATAAGTTCTCATGCCCAAGCAGGTTTACTCTTATGAGGATTCTTCTCCAGAGGTGGATCTACAGGTCTTTGTTTTTCTTCAAATTCTCGACCTTCTTCTTGAGTTTCTTCGTTCATGGTTGTATCATGAATTCTGGGTGCTTCTGCTTCTTCAGGTTCTTCAACAGGTCTCTTTCTAGATTTGTTGTAAGTTGTGTCTTCATCAAATGTCACATCCCTACTGATGTCAATCTTCTTGTATCCTCGAAAATATATTCTGTAAGCCTTCGAGCTTTCAGAGTATCCCACAAATATACCCTTCTTTCTCGAAGGATCTAAGTTTGTTCTCTTCTCTTTTGGAATGTGTATGTACATAGGACAGCCGAATATTCTGAGATGGTTGACTTCTGGTTTCTTGCTAGAGAAGACTTCTTTAGGAGTCTTGTTCTCATGTACTCTATGTGGAGTACGGTTCTGTACATACACCGCTGTTCTGGCAGCTTCCGCCCAAAGATGCATAGGAAGGTCTTGATCATGAAGCATTGCTTTTGCAGCTTCCATGATAGTTCTATTCTTCCTCTCTGCAATCCCATTCTGTTGTGGATTATAAGGAGTGGAAAACTCCCTCTTAATCCCTGATTCTTTACATAGCTCTTTGAATTCATTTGAAGTGAATTCTCCGCCATTATCTAATCGAAAGGTCTTGATCTTCTTTTCAGTGTGGTTCTTGATCAAGGATTTGAATTCCTTGAACTTGCTAAATACTTCATCTTTGTTCTTCATGAAGTAAACCCATGTCTTCCTAGAAAAGTCATCAATAAAAGAAACATAATATGCATACCCGTTTAGTGATTTCGATGACATAGGACCGCATAGATCGTACTGGATGATTTCCAAGATTCCTTTTTCTTTGCTTTCGCTTCTTGGAAATGTCTTCTTTGTATTCTTTCCTTTCGCACATCCTTTGCAGACCCCATCATGTTTTGCTTGGATTTATGGAAGACCTTCAACAGCTTTGCTTGCAAGTGGTAGTGCTCTATAATGCACATGTGCAAGCCTTCTATGCCAAAGTTCACTTGGCTCTACTGTGTCATGGAGCAAGGCTTGTTCTGGATGGCCCTTTAATTTGTACAATCCTCCTTCTTGTTCTCCAATCACCACCGCATCATTGATAGTCTTTCCTTTTGGCCACATGATGACTTGACCATCTATGAATGCAACCCGCATTCCTCTTGCATCTAATGCTGATATGGAGAGGAGGTTCTTCTTGAGTCCTAGCACAAACAATACTTCCTTCATTGTCAGAGACTTTCCATAGTCTAGCTTATAGGAATATTTCCCACTACCTTTTATTGGATATTGGTGGTCATCTCCTAGCTTCAGCTTGTGAGGTGATTCATGTTCTGACAGTCTCACAAAGGATTCCTTGAATCCTGTCATATATTTGGAAGCCCCGCTATCTATGAGCCAATCATTGCTTCCATGAGTAATGTTTCTTGTGAGAGCGGAAATCAAAACATATTCATCCTCGCTTGAAGAATCTTCACTTTCATATCTGGTTCTTTTCTTGGATGGTTCATCATCCTCTACAGCATGAGCATGATGTCTTCTTTTGTTGCTCCTTTTTGTTAGTTTTTGTTTCTTAGGACAATTTCTTGCATAATGTCCTGCTTCATCACATCTATAACATATGATCCCAAACAAATCTTTTCTAGTGTTATCTTTGTGAGAGTGCTTACCTCTGGAGTGATGAGATCTTCTTTTGGTTGACTTAGAGTGTACCGTGAGAGCTTGATCTTCACTTCCCATCTTTTCTTTTTGAGCTGCTATCCGAGATTCTTCTTGAGAGCACTCTTCCCATAGTCTGTTGAACTTGACTAACTTCTTTCTAGCATTGATCCCTTAGATGAAAGAATCCCATGACCTAGGGAGGCCATTCAAGGTAGTCATCACAATCTTTGCATTTTCCACTTCTTCATCTACTGCTTCTAGTTGTTCCTTGATCTGAGAAACTCTTATGAAGTAAGACTGGATTGTTTCTGCATTCTGAATCTTCCCATTCTTTAGTTGGTTTCTAAGAGTCATCTTCCGGTTTATGTTTTTCCCTTCAAAAAATTTGGTTAGGGCATCAAAAATAGCTTTAAGTGTCTTTAGGGAGGACACCTATGGTATGAGATGATCCTTGATAGAATCAACAATGATTCTCTTTGCCATAACCAACTTCTTCTTATGCAAGGCCTTAGCCTCATCTCCCTTTGGAACTAGAACCTCCTCATGGATGTAGGAGTCTAACTCATTCTCTTCCAGGACCAGGGAGATCCTATACTTCCAGGCTCGGAAGTTATCAACTCCCTCAAGCTTTTCATCAAGCTTGGTATGATGAGACATCTTAACTGAGAACATCAAATGGAAATACAAAAGATTTTAGATCTTACCAGGTCAAGATGTTGGATTTGAATTTTGAGCTGAAATCCTGCAGAGCTGGTTCAGGAGCTAATTAGGGTTTTGCTTTTCCGGAGTTCTATCCAATTGAATGCTTTGAAATTGATCTGTAACTTCGATTTTGGGGAGGAGATCAATCCAGGCCTAGGCTCACTGAAAAATTCTTCTTCTATGAAAAGCCCTAATTTTCGACAGGAGTGTCAGGTCCAAAATTGAAAAACCTCAGAATTGGATTTTGCTTGGACAGAAAGATGTGCCCTAAGGAGGAGATTTATTCCACCTTACTTTTGCTGAAAATTTGTGGACAAAGATCCACAAAGTAGGAAGCCCTAGTTGTTGTAGCTGCATAGTGTCTTCTTCTCAGGTTAGCTCTGATTCCATGTTAGTTTTTCAACATTCAAGGTAGCATTATGTTAGGATCTTTAACTGAGAGAACAATAAGTACAACAATCAAACACAAGAGACAATGAACACAATGTTTTTCCTTGGGGAAACCATAAATGGAGAAAACCCCGCAACTTCCTTAGAGATAGAATCAACACAAAAGGTAAAACCCCAAAATAGTAAGATGATCTCCCGATAGCAGTAACCTTGTTCTTGTCTAGCCCCAGTGTCTTCTCCTTCCTCAACTATGCGCTACACTTGAGTGTGTTTGTGATGTGTTCTAAATAGAGAGTCTAGCTCTCTATTTATACTAATCTCGGCATGAGTAAAACCCTACTAGGGCCGACCTCTCTAGGAGAGTATAATAACCCTAGTGCCCCAGAACTGTGGGGACTTTAACCCTTAGACAATAGGAGGGTTACCCACAATGACTTGACATGACTTGATTACATTCTAGATCTTCCCGATCGGAACATCGAGGCATGCCATGGCATAATAACATCCCAGAATAAACATCGGGTTACAATAGATAAGAAATACAAGTGAATACATTCCGAAGTTAAAATTACATTAACATATAATGTATCCATGACTCTTGTTACTGCAACCCACAATTTTGGATTTGTATTCGTGACTATTGTCACTGCAACCCGCGTCTTTTTCCTTTACATGTCAAACAATGAATGTTTGTTGAATTTTGGGTAGTTTTGGTAGTTATGCAACTGACTCCTTCAATTGTAACTACTTTGTCTTCAGCACTGTCTCTTTAGAAATGTATAAATAGAGGGAGAGAGGTCCAAGAGGGGAATTTAACTTTTTCATTGTTACGCTGGAGGAATTGGGACTCTCATTCACCCCACCTTTGCCCTAGATTTCCATGTTTGTGTTGTAGAGATTGGAGGCTGAATTATTTGGAGAAGAGAAGTAGAAGAACCAGATCAAGGTTTCGTGAGGTGCCTATTAAGAGAAGAAGGTGGATCTGTACTTCTTCTACTTGTTTAATAAAGATGCGATGTCCTTATCCTTCCCAAATCATTGTTCAATGTGTGTTGAATATTTATTTTGATTATATGATGATAATTATTAGATTAGGGTTTCATGTTTTACTGAACATAATCTCTTTTCATATAGTCTATTTGGTTTGAGGGAGGTTAAAATTGTTTTGTAGGTCTCTTGGAGAAATAGGAGAAGGTATCTTGGAGCAAGAGGAGCAAGAGAAAGGGCTAGAGAAAGCTTGGATCAGCCTTTAGTGATCAGGTATGGATCCTACTTATCTCTGAATCTTGATTATATTTGCTTGCAGAACTATATGCATCTATCTTTCAACCCTAGTATGTTGATGGCCTCTTAATCCCCAGCTATAGGAACACTTTCCTGTGCAACACCATGGTGGAGAGAGAAAGAAATCCACCTACAAAACAAAATGGTGTGCTCGTGCTTGTGTAATTGGAAAATCAAATACAATATGGGACCATGGATTTGTAAGATGATACATATGAAACAATGTCATGATACATCTAAAAATGAATGTTTCTTATGTATAAAACATGTGATTGAACAATTCCACCTAGTGCGGGTAGAGAGTTACAATAAAGGAGGCCCACTAAGATGGAAGGTGTAGAACATGCAGATCTCGCTAAAGGTAAGCCTACTTTGGAGATTAACAATAAATGATGGAAAGGAGATATAGATGTACATGGTAATCCGTTGGATTTTGAATGCAAACATCATGACGTACAAATATCCCCAATGCATTGATGAGTTGTAGTTGAGAGTGGGAGAAACCACTTGGTTAGTTATCAATGATGCAAATCACTACCAAATGTGAGTTATCCCACTAACGATGAAAATGGGCACCAACGTACAAATATGAACCGACATGGTGCAATTTTATGTTTTGAAGTCAAACTTCAAAAGGAATCGTGCAGCTAGGGATCAATGATGAGTATTCATTATTTTATGTGAGGTAAACTACCAATGATGAAAATGTTAACCAAGGCACTAAGCCTCTAAATTGAACCCCTAAAGTAAATATATTGCTGTTGATAGAAGTATATTCAGTGGAGAAAGGGAAATTATGTGTCACTGCAACCAACAAGAGGTGCAGAAATCACTGAGTGATGATAAGTATTTGGAGTTTACATAATGGGACAAGTAAATGACCAGTATGAGGTGCATGACTTCCTTTGATTCAAGCATAACTGGTGATTAACCTAGGTGACGAACATAAACCCTAAAAGAATGACTCTACCAAATGCTAAGGTGGTGATTATGGGCGGAGTATTGTAGAGGGAATGGAGGCTAGATAAAAAAAACCATATTAATGGTGTAAGTGAGACTCAAGGACTAGGGCTATAAACTCACATGGATGGGGTGAACTGGACTCTAGGGCTATGGATACAAAGTTGACTAGATAGGGGTGGGTCTCCTAATAATTGGTGGATTAAGTGAAATAATGGGTTCAATAAAATTAGTGAAGCAAAACATCAAAACAAATAGTAATTGCTCATAATTCTTTTGGTGAAGGTGAACAAAAGATATGAGTGAAAAATGAGGCTCATTATGCAATCAAAGACTACAAGGACTCTCGATCCTAGTTGGGATTAACATAATATGTGCCAAAATGCAAAGTGATATAAATTGGGTCATATGAATAGATACTTGAAGAATATATTTGACAAGATATTAATTCTCAGGTTAATATTGTGTATAAGAACCCTTATTAAAGTTATGTTCTTGAACATTCTTATTCAGTGCTCTAGAGGACACATGAGTTAATGTCGCAAATGTGGCAGAGTAATGTTAACATGGATGATGAGGTGGATAATGGACACATGGAAGATGGTGATAAAAATATCCTTCATGATTTGGGAAATACCTAAGTATTGATTTCAAGCATGCATCCCTTTACAATTGAGGATTTAGAGGGTTTACCCCAAATATTCATTGTGGTAATCTTGGTCTTAGCTTGACAACACTAGAAGGGATGAAACCACTTGGGGCCTCACCATACTAATTGGGGTAATCCCATGTAGGATCTAACTGTATTAGATGCGAGCCTTTACAACAAATATATATTGGAGGTTCACCACACTATGGATAAGGTAATCCCTTCCATTGCATAATGACTTTCCTAATATCACCAAGCTAAGGTTAACACTTGAAAAATACTAACGACACTATGTTTGGTGGGACCCTAGAGGGCCTAGTGGCAAGGGTTTTTTTGTTCATTTTGCTCGAGGGTTACATAGTGAACACCTTGCTCCATACCTGGGGTAGCTCTCCAAAAGGCTTGGTTCTAGGACAAAGGGGGGAAGACCTCAGAAAGT
Organism: Pseudotsuga menziesii; assembly: GCA_001517045.1. Taxonomy (NCBI): domain Eukaryota; kingdom Viridiplantae; phylum Streptophyta; class Pinopsida; order Pinales; family Pinaceae; genus Pseudotsuga; species Pseudotsuga menziesii. The sequence goes on along the minus strand of LPNX011209854.1, from coordinate 98,318 downwards.
AAGCTCCTTTATACAGAGGATCTAGAGGTATTGCCCCACTCTACATTTTAAGAGACTCCATCAAATTCCTAGTGACACTAAAGGCCTCATTTTTATTGGGGACTCCATAGGAATTGACCTAGCCTATCATACACGAAATCCCTATTAGGAACCGAAGTGCAAAGGGAAAAGGTTTTTTACCGAGATTGAAGGTAACACCTACCACCTATGACCACATGACGCATGGCAATGGGGATGTGGTTTTCTTGGTTGTTTAAGTATTCCAAGAGAAAAAAGAAAAGAAACATTTATTGAGGTTGTCGGACTTCCACCTACCTATGACCGTAAGTATAAAATAAGCATGGGATGTTGATAGAAAGTTTTAATTGGTTAGAATATAAAAGAGGTTAGACTGTAGATATGATTGGAAGGTTAAAGGCCATAGAATATTATCCACAAGTTGGAGTTGTCATTGAAGCTTGCATCACCTGCAAAGGTTGAAGACAGTGATTCAAACAAAGACCAATTATGCTGGGTTCATTGAATACCCTAGTTTGACCCTTGAAATATATATTGAATCCATTATGTAAATGTTTTCTTATTTGGATTGTGCGATTGGCTTGTCAAGCTAATCAGAATGCCATGAAAATAATGTTAATAAATAATACAATTGGGACAATATGGTTGTGTAAGGTGCACCAAAGAGGTTATGATTCCACTAGAGGGGAGGAGTAAAGGGGGCCTATGGGGGATTGAATCCTTGAATGCCAAGTGTCATCCCTAGAGGAAATCCAATTTTTGCCATGAGACTTGAATGAGTCAATTACTACCTTTTACTGCTTTCACCCAACCCTTTATTTTCAATGTGAGGTTGGTGGAAGAAGTCCCTAGATGTAATTAAGGAATCATGGGGACGAAGGTGTTATGGGGACAATTGCTTAAGTCTTTTTTCCCATGATGAATCTGTGTCAAGGGAGCTTGTTGATTTTCCCTCTATCCTACCCTGCAGTTAGAGTCGTCGATCTTGCCTTCATGCTTAGAAGCTCCCAAACCCAATTACACACACATCCTTTCTCCTAGACCCAAATTTTCACTCTTGCAATGATAGACCCTCATCAGATTCAGATTCTCATCGACCTAGACCATCGCAAACATAGAGACCTACCTCAACACCATCATTGATATTCATTCACGTGTGGACCACTGAGATTCATTCATGTGTAGACTCACCCAATTCATCTACGTGGAGACCTTATGATGATGGATAATATTGGTATTAAAGTGTTGTTTATGAACTAAGGGGGGAGCTACCCATAAAATTCTAATCAGAATAAGAACATTGTAAGAAGATGGAGAGTTAGTTCCCATCAACCATTAAATTTGTACAAGACGAGGAAGAAGAAAATTTCGAGACTAGAACATGGGTGATGAAATCGAAACCAATGAGACCCAACATATGATGGCCTATTTGGAGAACTAGATGGATCAAATGGACTTAGACATGTATCAAATAGTACGAAAAATAATTGATATGAACCATAGCATATTTGATTTGGTAGTCACATTAGAATAAGAGAAGCTTAAGAAAAATAAAAAGGTTCAAGAGTCAAACTCTAGTTCATATGAAGAAATTGGAGATGAGAAAGTACATAGAGTGGAGAAATCAGAGAAGGAGACATGAGATGCTTTAAGAAAAAAAAATCTTTTAAAGTAGAGGAAAGATTGACGCCAAGCCATATGTGAGTGAGATATATGCCTTAAAGTTGAGTCTATGGTTGAAACAAGTATAGGTTTATTTTAGTGTGCACAAGGTTAGCAAAGCACAAAGGAGCTTTCTTGCTTATTGAAGTTAGAAGGTCGTGCTTTGATGTGGTAATAAAGTGATGGAATTTCTAGAAGGTTAGGTAATGAACCACCAATGATAGCTTAGGAAGTGTTTAAGGACATGGTTAAGTCACATTTATATCCTATTTGTTATGAGGATGAACAAAAGTCAAGTTAGGTTTACCTCAAATGTAGACAAGGACCGTTAACTCAAAAATTTGTCCACATAATTCTCTATGGTCCAAATCATAATTATACATCATAATCCCACCATTATTCCTTCCATTTTGATCTTCACAATTAAATCAACACCTAAATTGGTCCAAAACATCATTATTCCTTCCCCCATAAATATAGGTGTTGACCTTAGGGAAAGATAGGAAAATTTCAGTTAGAATTTTTCCTAAGAAGGTGAAGAGTTTGGTCGAAGGAAGAAAGAGTGAGCACAAAATAAGTAGTCCTAGGGGAAGCCGTGACAGAAGGAAAATATGTGATGATTTCATCTGTGATGGAATTAACCACAATAGAGAAGGTGTGCAATGACACAATAGGTGAAAAGGACAGGTCAAGAGTTTGTGGTTACGAAGTCAGCTAGAGTCACACGTGATTTAAGGAATAAATGAATCTTTGTATTTTGGGCTGATATTTCCTACTCATGACAAGTGTAACTAGAATAGGAATGAAATCCTATTGGCTAACATAATGAAGTCGGTTAATTGCAACATGTAAAGAGTGTACAAAAGGAATAACCCAAGCTATATGAGGATAACTTACTTAGTTACTATTTGCTTTCTCAGTTGCTTAGTTCCTAGTCAGTCAGTTGTGTATGTAAGAAGAGAAGTAGAAGAGAGGAGAATTAGTCGATCTAGGATGTGTGCGGATCGACAATAGAGTGAAGGAGAGAAAATGTCAGATATTTGCGACTAGAGAACATGAGAGGGGAGAGGAGTTTGTAGTGTAGAAGAATATCTAGAGCAGAGTCTGCAACTGAGTGCATAGATGAAAGGTGCATATATTTCTCATGCCAGATGAAGAGTGCCTTTGTGGTTTTTACCGAATGGGTTTCCATGTTAAATATCCTGTTAGTGTGTATTTGATGAATGTATTTGTGTCGCATGATTATATGTTGTGAAAAAGTGTTTATGTATTTGCTTATAGATAGTTCTTATATGCATATACTGCACTGTTGTTAGTTAGAGCAACTAATAAACCATTATATTGACTATCATAATCTTTGTCGATGGATAGTAGAGAAATATTGCGAACGTGCATAACAAATATAAACAAGACACCCGCCAACTTTGGTCGTGAAAGTTGCTAAGCGGTTGTGAGAGGAGAAATCCCTACCCAACTACAGAAACTTGGTTCTAGTAGTTACCCATAAGAGATATCTCGGGTGAGACTACATTTGCGTCGCAGGTGTTGTCGACTAAGCCTTGCTGTCGGAGCGATATCTTGGGCTTTGTTGTCGTACAAAGTGGTCTAAACCTGGGTCAAAGGGACGAATTCCAACAAATGGTTTTGTTTCTAGGACCATGCATCATTGTGGTGAGGGATATGTTTTGGCACACGACGAAACCAAAAATTGAAGAGTGTGTGGATTCTAAAGCATTAGAGTTTGCACGAGAAGAAAGTGAAGGATCGCGGTTAAATCTGACAAAGTGGTTGAAGTGATACCTTTATACGAATATTCACAATATTTATTTTGTGAGTTTCCTATTCTATTGTATGAGTGGTTGTTGAAGTTAGCAACCCAACAAAGAAATTTACAAGGAGGAGAACCAACAAAGTAGAATCTTGACTTGATTAAGTGACTGAAGAGTATTAACAACCCTGTGTCGAAGGCTATTGATTTTTGGGTAGACAATATTTTGGAGGGATATATTACTAAGTTTGTTGTCGACACAATAACATCATATAGTGAAGCATAAAGAATTTTTTTCCAAGGACTATGAGGAATATACTTGACATCTTTAAGAACTTGGATAAAGATGCTTTTGTGTGAAAAAGGAATCCCGAGAATAGATTTCGACGAATAAAGAACTATATATAAAGAGTTGGGTTATGTCACAAAAGAAGTGCGTTAAAAATGGAGTAGAGTAAGATGAGATGTTCCTTTGTGATAGTGGAACTGCACTAGAAGGTGGACGTTTAAGAAGTAGAAGGAGATTTCGGTTGGTAAAAAGAAGAAGAATTGTAACAAGAAGAGGAATTTGTAGTACAATAAGAGGAGAGGACTACGAGTTGACATCGCACTTTAATGAAGGTTCTTGCGATGAAGAAGAGAAATATCAACCGATATTAGAAAGAGAAGAAGAAGAAGTAGAAGCCCCAGATCTAGAATACGAGTATGGTACACCTACAACCCCACGTAGATCTTCAGAGATAAGATCCAGAAACTCGTCCCCTAGTCGATTTGTAAATACAACTAACAATAATAGTGGAAATAGTGGACAAGGGAATCCTGCTAGCCAAATTTTGTGTCCAGACATAATAAGGACCAACACAATGGTTGGGAATGATATTAAGTCGCCGATATTCAATGGAAATGGGTTATAAGACCCAGAGAAACATTGGTTTTGATGTGAATCCATATGGACTTTGCGACAAGTCAAATATGATGCGATAAAGAAGGTGCAAATGATCACAACCTTGAGATGTCATGTGCTAGAATGGTACATTAATTTCTTTATAATTTCGATGGGAGTCGTGCAAAAAACCTTCGACAAAATTCGAGCGGGATGAATAGATGAATTCATAAAGCCAAAATTTGAATCTTGATGCATCACAAAGATTGAGGAGATTAATAAATTTTTTACGGAGTCTGTGTGGGACTACGACCAGAGATTTAAGACATTGATGTCTAAAGTAAGCCTTTATATGTCAGACGTGCAACACAAGGAATGGTTCATTGCAACATTGTTACTGCATATCCGAATTTCGTTGATGCAACAGAATATTATGCCATAGGCTAAAGCTCTGGAGATACCAATGAAGCTAGAATCCTCACCGATTGGAGATACCAATGCAGGAATGATGCTGATTGAGTCACAACTAGATAACCTTACGCTGCAACTCCAGGAGATTAAGCAAGTGAAAGAGATCCAATAGCTCTGGTGTATCAGATATAGAAATGAAGGACACCATAAGGATAATTTCCTGTCATTCATGAAATATGTCCCATCAGGAGCATCGAATTCGATAAACACACAAGGGATTCCTTGCTATAGGATATGTTAGACCCGAGTCCATCGGTTGGAATAGTTCTTATAATTGCAAAATATTGTAACTACACCAACTAATATGCACTCTAATTTTTGTAAATCTGTAGGCCATGATGAGAATGATTGCAAAGCATTCCAACTATTGTAGGACAAAATGATGGATACCTATTTAATGAAGAATACAGAGCAGATGCAAGCTGAGCGAGCAAAAGCTCAATACCCACCCGCTCAATATTCACCAACTCAATATCAACAACCTCAGTATCCTCAGGCTCAATATCAACAAAACAAGTATCAGGTGCAACAACAATACCCTCAACCAAGGGGGGTGGAACTTTTGAGGTCGAGGAAAAAAACAAGGAGGAGAAGGAATTGGTCGCAAAAGAGGCCAAATGATATGTTATAATTGTGGACAGCCAGGACATTTTTCTTGGGGCTATGCAAGTACTGCGAAGGCATGTTCGTATTGTAAAGATGTTGACCACATTGTTGAGGAATGTCCTCAATTGATTGCTAAGTGGCATGCCAAGAATATGGGAATACCAATTCCTTTACAAAATACCAATCCGAATCCCAACCAAAATATTCAAATGATTTATGTTGAGCTGAGGGAACCAAACATTGTTGTTGGAACAAAAGGAGGTGTTGTGATTAGAGAAGGCCAAGATGCACATCATGCACAGCCGTAGGTGCTACCAGTGGCACAAAATAAAATGTCATTCGACGTCTAGAAAGAGAAGGAATTTTTCTTAGATGCTCGACCATAATTCGTCGACAAGAATCAAGCATCGACATCTGCTCCTACACTACTAAGAGGACAAGTAAGGGATATGCCTGAAAGGTTTTGATAAACTATTCCAAAAGCAACTGACGAGAAATGTTAGCAAACTCAAATATTTTTCTAAAAGTTTCTTATCACTAATCCATGATAAATATGTTGTCGCATAATTGACAACTTTAATAGAAGAACATTAGGAAGAGCTGTGACTAGACATAAGAGTTGATTATGTCGAAAACATATTAAATATCGGTCGCGAGTTACAAATGACTGCGCAAATAGGAGATTATGATATGGACTATATCATTTTGGACCTAGGATCCGATGTCAATATTTTGACAAGACGAATATGGGAAAGCATGGGGAAACCATGACTATATTGGTCTACCATTCAAAGGTCTTACCTATTGGTCGACTGACTCAAATGCCCGTCGATGTAGAAGGCCTGAGAACGTATGTTGGTTTTGAAGTGATCGACATTATCGATGATACAAAATCATATCCTACACTTTTAAGGATAGACTAGGTGATTGACAACTAGACCATCATCAATTTTAAGAAACTAATCTTATCATTTGAAGATTCAGAGCTAAGGGTGGTCGTGCCAATTGATCTGCTAGAAGGATAGAGATAATTCGAACCAGTGCACAATGAAGGAGAAGGTGACTATCTCGACCATATCTATAATATCACATATGCAAGAGACAACTATATAAATCCAACAATCGATGGAAAGCTGAGTTGGTGGGGTGTTAGCTCCTGTACATCAGATTTGGGTGAAGCGTTATAAAATTTATAGAGTCAAATGCACGAAGTATCCATGAGAAAATGCATAAGAATTACACAATCTATGTCATGGCTAGGAGCCAAGGAAAGTGAGCTACTTACATATGAAGGTTTACCTAACCTTGCATCTTTTCTGATATATTTTGAAGTGAAAGTTACCGAATCTTAGTTCTCGTTCTCTCTGGACTTTGTGCTGAAAGCTACACCCTCTAGATGGTGGGGTATGCATAAAGAGTTTATCTTTGAATGGACATAATGTAGAATATTGACGGAGATATGATTTGGATAAGAGATCAGTTATACTGGACACAAGTATATAAGATTGACAAATCCTACCGAACATATTGAGTATTGTCATGCGACATGGGAGACATGCCCATGACAGGAATGGGTACATCAGTTTATACATACAGTGGACATGATACCAAGAAATTGGTATACATTAGTTGAGCTGCGATGAGTAACTCTTAACTGTGATGATTTTTATAATAGTTTCATACATACATTTGAATTTGTCGATGATCACCTGTCAGTTGATGGTGCATTGCAAGTGATCAAAACGAAGATATTTGAAGATATCCCTATCGCAATGACAAACTTCAATCAGTGCAGTGCGACAATCCACCACTGGATGTAATTATAGAATGTGACATGGGAACCCATTGACGATGACCCACTCGACATAAACATACCTGAGTCGGAAGATATGTGCGCAGTGAAAGGATTTGGTATATTTAGCGACTAGTTCCAGAGTCGACTAAAAGTTAAGAAAGTTAATATTGGCTCCTTAGAGAACCCAAAATTTACCAATATTGGAGATTATTGGGATGATGAGACTGCAGGGAATATCACAGACTTATTGCATGAGTTCGAGGATCCATTCCCTATGAAATTCTCAAAGATGAAAGGGATCGTCAAAGACCTTTACAAAATGAAGATACCTATGAATCCCGACACAAAACAGGTCAAGCAACAACCATACGGTTTGAATCCATGGTATAAAGAAAAATTCAAGGTAGAACTTGACCGAATGATGGATGCAGGTATCATATAACTGATAGAAGAATAAAAGTGGATCAATACAATAGTGGTGTAAGATAAAAAGTCTACTGGTGAAGTCAAAATTTGCGTCGAGATGAGAAAATTGAATGATGCTTGTTTGCATGACCCATTTTTGACTCTAATTACAACCGAGGTACTAGAAAGTGTTGGGGTCAAGAGATTTATTCATTCATTAATGGGTTTTTCTGGTTACCATTATATTATAATTGCAAAGGAAGATCGACATAAGATCACCTTTGCGACAGAGTGGGGGTGTTTCCAGTACACGGTAATGCCTTTTGGACTCAAGAATGCTGATGCTATTTTTTCCAGAATAGTAGTCGTTGCCTAAAGACTTTATTCACAAATTTATTGAAGTCTACGTCCATGAATGGATAGTATTTGGGCTCATTAAGGATCACACTGAGAGCCTTAGGATGATGCTAGAAATGTTGTCACCAGTATCGAATTTCGCTGAACTTAAAGAAATGTATCTTTTGTGCCACGTTTAGAATTTTGTTGGGCCATGTGGTCTGTCACGATGTAATATTGATCGATCCTTCTAAAATTGTGATCATCCTTGGCCTACCACCACCAACCACAGTCAAGCAATTGCACGCAACCTTGGGATATAGAGGATACTTCATACAATTTATCAAAGGATATGTGGAGGTGACTGCTCCAATGGAAAAGGTATTGAAGAAAGATGTTAAGTCTCAGTGGACAAAAACTTGCCAAGAAATTCTAGACACTTTAAAGAACAAGATGGTTACAACACCCATACATGTATTTCTAGACTAGAAGAAAGAATTCCATGTACATGTCAATGTGTCGTCTGTCGTGCTTGGTGTGGTACTAACACAGTGTGGCAAAGGGTTGATCGACCATACTATAGTCTTCGCTAGCAAAAAATTATCCACAACATAGAAGAACTATACCATGATGGTATGAGAAGGATTAGCTATGGTATATGCTTTGCAGAAATTCAGATACTACTTACTCGGTGGAAATTTTAAGATGTACATAGATCACTCAACATTGAAGTACCTAGTTAATAAGCCAGTGTTGGGGGGGGAATATTTATCGGTGGCTTCTCCTATTTCAAGAATTTTACTTTGACTTCGTTGTTAAACCCGATCAAATGAATTAAGGACTAGACCACATGTCGAGGAATGAAAGTCGCGATGAACTTGGTAACCTCAACGATAGTCTCCCGGATGCGCAACTATTTGCAATAACAAATATTTGCAATGTCCAACGAGACGGTTGGGATAAAAAAAAATCCGCAGTACTGTGGGCATATCGCATATCTTGTAATATAAGTTGACAAGTTGAACTCCATTTCGATTGGTATATGGGAAATAAGTTGTCATGCCAATGTGAAGAAATTTGATAAACAATCATAAAAACTTATATTGGACTTCTATCAAACACTTGACTGCAAATATGATTTATAACTTGTATGAACTAACAATTCATAAGATGAATTTATGTGATATTTTCAAGTCTAAACACCAATGCACTCAACTTCAATCTGAAAATAATTGCGACAACACATAAATTTAGGGCCAAGCCCAAGGAAAAACCTAGAGAAATAATTTTATTTATGAGAGAAATTAGAAATTCAACAACTCATATTTTCTTCAGCATCAAAATAATTTCATAAACCCTCTTCTGTAAATCTACATTGAAGAATGTACCAAAAAAATACTCACACTCAACCCACATGTGCGAACTATACACAAAAATTTTCTCAAGATTTTGTCCAGCATTAAATGTAGAAATTATGTCTCAAAATTTGTGCCTGCAACTTGCCTCGATTTCTGTGCATTTACGATTTGCAATAATGATTGTACAGATTCTGGTTGTACGGTCTAATGATGCTACAAATTTCTTGGGAATTGTGCCTTCAATTTGATGATCAGTCTCTCTCTCATAAATAAGAAATTTTTTCTCAAGAAATTTATTTATCTCTCTCTCTCTCTCTCTTGTCTTCTTTTTCTTATGATGTGATGTCTCTCTTTTACCTATACATTCTTTTATACTTTATTTCACCCAAACTAACCCTAACTAACTCAACCAACTTAATCAAAGGATGAGATTAGCTTTATCTAAGGGCTCTCATTTAATGCACCTATTCACTTTATTAAATACATTAAATGCACTTTTTGGGTCCCACAACTTAAAGTCACTTTAATTTTATATAGTACAAAATCACTTTAATAATATAAAAACACACTTTACATTAAAAAGTTCACTAGGAAAAATACAACTTATGTCCCCCCCATGTGACATCAAAATCATGGGGAAGGACCGACTGAGTTATAAAAACTAACACTCCCTCTTAACGAGGGAGGTCCTTCTGACAATGCCTATATCTCCACCACCTGGGTATCTGTCCTCTGGAGAATCTCCCTCTTGCTATGGAATGTGACCTGGAGATCCATGTCGAAAAACAACTCTAAACTGAGAGTTGTGAGGGGGATCCTCTCTAAACCCTTGCCTCTGATCACAAACTTCATACTGGTTGAGTCTCCTGCCAGTATAGCTTTCCTCATTTGAAGGTATCATCTATGCACTTGTCTCATCTTCAGATTCGGTTTCAGATAACCATCCACCTGACCCTGTAAACATCACTCCTCCTTGCAGAAAATAAAGTCTGTCTTTTCTATTCCCAAGTAAAATTGTGTTACCAAATGGGTTCTCTACCTGATATAGAAACATTTGTCATGTCTTGACAAAGAGTCCATACCCATCATCCTCTAATGATGAGATAGACAGTCTGCTAACTTTCATACCTGGAACAAACAATACCTTGTTTACTTCAAGAATTTCTCCCAGATCTAGTTGGAATTTCACAGTTCCAACTCCTCTTATTTTTTCCTGAGGATTTCCAATATCTATTTCAACAAAGTGTCCTAGAGCAATTTATTCTATCCTGTGAAAAAATCCATACTTTATTGTCATATGGCTAGTTGACCCGCTGTCATCTATCCATGTGTCATGGTAATCCACTGAACTATCTATACTAGTCTTAACTAATGCCAAAGAAAATTCCTTTTCAAATTTGGTAGCAAAATTGAGTACTTCTGCTGATTCCGCTCCCTCTTTGTCTTCATCCTTCTTCTTAGGACATTGACTAGCATAGTGGCCAAACTTATTGCATTTATAACAACGAACCTTACTAAGGTCTTTCTCCCTTTTCTTGCCCCCTTTACCTTTTCATTTGGTAAGAACGGATACATTTTCTTCACTTCTATGAGTGTCACTCTGGAAAGTCCCCTCCTGAGTCTCTCCTTTGTTGGAGTATCGATAGAACAACATGGTATAACCGCCGCACCTCTGGGAATATAAAAAATGTGGACTAATCGCCACACTTAGTTATAGGGCCTTATGTTGGGTTTCAAATGTTCATCAACATCTGTAGGTTTTGGTGTAACAACAAACCTTTCATGGTATCAAAGTAGAGGTCTCAGGTTCAATTCCCCTGAGCTAGGCTAGAGGGGGGGCGTTGGAGTATCATTACAACAACATGGTATAACAGTCGCACCTATGGTAATATAAAAAATGTGGATTAATTGCACACCTAGTGATAGGGCCTTGTGATGGGTTACACATATTCATCAACATCTACAGGTTTTGGTGTAACGAAAAACCTTTCATTCTTGAACAAAGTCATCCCACAACCTTGTCCAATCAGGAAGTTTTTCTCTAGAAACTACTCCTTGCACAAATGTGTGCCATTTTGCAGTGAACCCATTAAGAGCATATCTAACAAGCTCTTCATCTTCCACTTTCTCACTAGCAGCACCCAGTTCATATCTAACTTGAGAAATTTTTGTGAGATAAGTGGTTACTGTATCAACATTGGTCATATTGGTATTCCTCAATTTTTCTTTGAGAACCATCTTTCTATTATGATTATTACTTTGATAAAGAGTACATAAAGCTTTCCAAATATCAAAATCATGTGACTTACTTGTGACATGAGGTATCACATGATCTTTTATAGAGTCCAAAAAAATTCTCTGTGCCTTGATATGTTTCTTGTCAAAAGCAGTCTTCAAAGCATCATCTATGGGAACTATGATGGTGTTTGAAGCACCAACGATATCCCATATCCCCAACTCCTTGAACAATATGGTTATGCACTCTTTCCAAGGGCTGAAATTATTAGACCCATCCAGTCTGTCTTCATATTGCAATCCTATTGAGGTCATGACTTCAACCGATAAAATTTACTTGATCCTGACTTGAATCTCTAATGTTATGTATCACACAACATAACACACCTTCTTCAGCAATCACGCTCTGACACCATGAATAAATTTGATAAAAAATCATAAAAACTTATGTAGGACTTTTATCAAACACTTGATTGCAAATCTGATTTATAGCTTGTCTAAACTAACAATTCATAAGATGAATTTATCTGATAGTTTTAAGTATAAACACCAATGCACTCAAATTCAATCTGAAGATAAATGTGACACCACACAATTTTAGGGCCAAGCCCAGGGAAAAATCTCACTAGAGGAAAACCCCGAGAAATAATTTTATTTATGAGTGAAATCAGAAATTCAAGAACTCAGAATTTCTTCAGCATCAAAATAATTTTAGAAACCCTCCTCTGTAAATCTGCGTTGAAGAATGTGATAAAAAATACTCACAGTCAACCCATATGTGCGAACTGTACACAACATTTTTCTCAATATTCGTGCCAAGTACAGACTGTACGGATTCTGCCTAGCAATAAATGTAGAAATTTTGTCTCAAAATTTGTGCCTGCAACTTGCCTCGATTTCTGTGCATGTACGATTTGCAATAATGACTATACGGATTCTGGCTATACGGTCCAATGATGCTACATATGTCTTGGGAATTGTGCCTTTAGTTTGATGATTAGTCTCTCTCTCATAAATCAGAAATTTCCTCTCAAGAAATTTGTTTCTCTCTCTCTCTCTCTCTTGTCTTCTTCTTATTCTGATGTGATGTCTCTCTTTTCCCTATACATTCTTTTATACTTTATTTCACCCAAACTAACCCTAACTAACTCAACCAACTCAATCAAAGGATGAGATTAGCTTTATCTGAGGGATCTCATTTAATGCACATATTCACTTTATCAAATGAGAGAGAGAGAGAGAGAGATAAAATAAAGAAAAGAGAAAGGAAAAAGATCATAGAAACCTTATCTGTCGCAAGAAGAGATATGACAGCGAAGACACTTAATCTGTCGCAACCGAAGAAAACCCGTCGAAGATGTATATAGGTTGCAACAAGAGAGACACTGTCGCAAGCCAAAATTGAGTCATAGAAATAAAAACTCACTACCATTAATTTAAAATCCCGATAGATTTTAGCGGTGTGCTTTTTGGTCACGCCTGTCTTTATGGAAATAACTACCCATTGATGTGACATGCAAATTACGAGATGCATAGAAGTTTCCTAATGATCATTCGAACGATTAGCCCATGTGATAGAAATAACATATACCTTTCCATTGATTGGCTAAGCATGTAAAGTACTAATGAATTGAATGGTTCAATGTTATCTCCATTCGTGCCCAAGTTTCAGTTCACTATACTGTTGCATGTGAGAGAGAGATTGTTGTCTATAACTGAAAGAGCTGAAGTAAGTTTTTCATGGTTATTTCGATTTCTAGGACAAGCACAACTACAGAATATGTGGTCGTGACTGCAATCATCATGGAAGACACTACTGGATATGTCCCACTGCGTGTTGCAACTGTGGAAGAAGCTCCACAGGCTCCATTTGTCCCGTCAGTCAGGTTACAAGCAAACCAACCGGGTCTGTCTGTTACAACAAGATGGAAATGTCCCATATGCCGAAAGAAAAAAGAACCAGCACTACCTCACCCCCTTTTTACCAACAATTTATGATCCTCAATCCTATACTAACAATAAATATAGCCAGCCAATTTTTTGCTCTCCGAAATCAGATAAATTTTTGTCAGGATTCATGTTCTTTATAAGGGTTCTATCTTATATCATCTGAAATAAAAATGGATATCCTATTTGTTCCATAATTGAAAGATCCAAACCCATTTCTTACATCAGATTTGATCAAATTCATAAAATCTCGTCTTTTTGAATATACACCACTGGAGTAGGAGGAGGAGGAGGAAGAATCCGGACATGCGACTATGCTACCATACGTCCCACCAAGATGATTTGATGCACCAAAGATTAAAGTTCTGAACAATGCACTCTACCCACTACAAATAAAAGTTGTGCCGAAAGGAGTTCCAGTGTCACAAAACATTATGCCAAACCTTCAGAAGTTGACCTTCACGGATCACGACACATGGAAACAACGAGACTTGGAGTTAAAGAATTGCATGTTGTTATACCAGATGTACCAGATGACCCAAAGTGCATATATCTAATGGATGGGAAAAAGGTTTGAACCATGCAGGTCTACTATCATTACTCTTTATGTCACATTTCAACCAAAGTGTAGAAGTAAATGTGCGTGCCAAGCAATTATTGGTATCATTTCACGGTGGGTACCTATGGCTCGACAAGAAAGTTTCTGTGGATGTCAAACTCATAGCAACAGTTACAAGATTACCACTTGCAGGCATAGATCCAATGGTGTATTTAAAGACAAACCAGGACAATATGTTGGTGACCAAGATGAAGGACATGTATGATTTTTATAGGGATACTAAAGGGTTCTTAATCAAGTCCATCAATGACCATACTATTCAGTTTGCTATGAATGTATTGGATACCAAATTACTGAAGAAAATGCAACCGAACCAATGTACTGTGGGGGCGATCGTAGTAGCTCAACTATGTGTGGACGGAGTTCAAATTAATTGGTCTCATTGTCTATTGAATGAGTTATTAGAAAATGCAACAGAGTTGTAGGAAAAAGTACTACATTCCACTACTCTTGGCTACTCATTTTAATTTCATTTGTCGGATGGTCAGAACCATCAAACTACCAATCGATAGACATACCAGTGCGCTATCGAGGATATTGATACTAGAATCTCTGGTACGAAAAAGATAATGAGGACCGACAAAGAGACAATAATGTGCAATTTTTTATGGACGAAGAGGCCCTACGCTATCAGGTGAAGAAGAAAGCAAGACATACGGAAACCGTTCGACGGTTTCGAAACATCATTAAATTTGTCATTGTGCCACATCACATCTTGTTGCAGCGACGAAAATATTTGCAACACGAATGGTTAGCGATACGATTTTTGTTGGCTAAACAAGAAGTCGAGGTCATTACCCAATATTGGCTAGAAGAATGGTGAGTTCCTTTTGAATATGACATAATATATGCCAAACAAGCGTAGTGACAAGACGAACCACAAGTGCAGAAAGATGGAGAATAGGGAGGGAACCCACCACCAGAAATGCAAGATCCCAACCCTCCCTAGAATAGTTCAATTATAACCCCGACTGACCCAGGGGTAGGACAGAAGAGGAAACAAGCTGAGGGAGAGAAATACAAGACAAGGCGAAAGAAAAGAAAGGCTGACAAAGTAACAAATACTATCAGCCTTGATGGTGAAGATTTTAAACCCTTATGAATAAAAAAATGACAGAAGTTGCACAACAGAACTTGAATAAAATAGATGGGTGACATATAGATCTCATAGAAAGTATCATAGATCTACTAATGATGCTATGTAAAGCTGTAAAATAAATATGAGTCACATTTGATTATACACCACAAGTGACAGAGTCACAAGACTTACCGAGCATGTCAGAAGAGCAGCCAAGTGATGTACCAATTCCAATTCCGCCAATAAGGACTCTAGTGGTGGATGAAGCACTCGAACTGGTAACAACGAAATTGAATACTATAGCCAAGAACTTGGGATATTTGACCATTGATTTCTCGTAGATGCCGCTATATGAAGTGTATGCAATGCAGAATGTCGCAGCCGTGTAAATGAAGGTAACAGAAGGTGCATTGTTTAAGCAGGAGAAAGTAGAAGATAATAATGTTAGAAAGATGAAGAAAACAATCCAAGAGACTGAGCATAAAGCTAAAACTTGGGAGGAGAACAAGCATAGGTTCAACAATATTGTATCCCTTGCTTGCAATCATTTTTTCGATGAAGAAATAACATAGGCGATGTTTTTAAAATCCAAGGTCATTTGACTTAGTGAGATCATGGAGGACCTTCGCAAAAAGGTTGCAAAGTTAGAAGCGTAGGTGAAACCTAGTATACCCCCAGAGTTGTTATAATAAATAAGAAAATCAATGAAATAGGCTTCAAAGAAGATAGAAGAAGCAGAGGTACTGTGTTCCAAGGCCGTCGACCAAGTTTGTCGGACTTGGGAATCATTGATTGACAATGCAGAGTTAGAGAAATTCATAGAGGAGCTACGCACTGCTGAGGCAGAGTCAAATCAAATGCTAAATAAGATGAAGAAGTTACCCTTAGAAACGAAAAAATGGCTAATTTTGCGAAAATGAAGAAATTCCAATAGGAAGTTATAGTCCTACGCACTCAACAATAACAAAGAATTGGAAAATTCGTAAAGTTGCAGGATGAAGCATAAAGAGTTACAGGAATTAGTCACCCTATACATCAGAAGGTGCGACAAGTAGCAGAGTTTGTATTACTTACAACGTCGGAACACATCAGTTTTGACCTTTTCAAACAATTGCAGAAGGAAGAAGAGGAGGTGTGACGCGAGACATGAGATAGTGAAAATATTTCAAGATTTTCAAAGTAAGGTCGTCACTAATGCAAAAGTTTTGGAGTAGCATAGTGTGGCTCGGGATGAGCCACAAGTGAGTGTTGGGGGCTTGTTGGCCCTAGGGAAAGATAGGCAGAATTCATTTAGAATTCTACCCAAGAAGGTGAAGAGGCCGATCGGAATAAGAAAGAGCTAAGACAAAAGAAGTAGTCGCAGGGGAAGCCATGATAAAAGAGAAGCCATGATAGAAGGAAAATATGCGACGAGTGTAGCCATGATGGAAGGAACCATGATAAAGAACGTGTGAAACGATGCAACACCTAAAAATATAGCTCGAGATATCGTGTGTATGAAATCGACTAGAGTCACCAGTGCTTTAAGGAATAAAAGCATCTTTTTATTTTGGGTTGATAGTGCCTACTCACAAGTGTAATTAGAATAGGAATGACAACCTATTGGCTAATAGAATGAAGTCGATTGAATGCAACATGTAAAGAGTCTATAAAAGGAAGAACCCAAGTTGTATGCAGGTGACTTACTTAGTTACTACTTACTTCCTCAATTGCTTAGTTCCTACTTTTTCAATTCCTACTTAGTCAGTTGTGTATGTAAGAAGAGAAGTAGAAGATAGAAGAGTCAGTTGATCTAGGTTGTGTGTGAAACGAAAATAGAGTCGAAGAGGAGAGTTAGTTGATCTAGGTTGTGTGCGGATTGACAGTAGAGTGAAGGAGAGAAAAATTCGGAGATCTGCAACTAGAGAGCATGAGAGGGGAGAGGAGTCTGTATAAAGTGTAGAAGAATATCTAGAGCAGAGTCTGCAGCTGAGTGCATAGACGAAAGGTGCATAGCTTTCTCATGCCATATGAAGAGTGCCTTTGTGGTTTTTCTTGGATGGGTTTCCACATTAAATACCGTGTTAATGTGTATTTGATGAATGTATTTGTGTCACATGATTGTATGTTGTAAATAAGTGTTTATGTATTTGCTTATAAATAATTCTTGTATTCATATGTCGCAATGTAGCTAGTTGGAGCCGCTAATAAAGAAATACATTGACTATCATAATCTCTGTCAACATATAGTATAGTAGGATTGTGAATGTGCATAATAGATATAAGTAAAATACCCTCTGACTTCGGTCGCATAAGTTAGTAAGGTGATGTGAGAGGAGAAATCACCCACCCAAATGTAGAAACTTAGTTTTGGAAGTTACCTGTAAAAGATATCTCAAGTGAGACTGCAACTGTGTCACAGGTGATGCCGACTGAGCCTTACTTTGTCGGGTCGATATATTGGGCTTTGTTGTTGCACAAAGAGGTTTGAACTTGGGTTAAAGGGATGAACGCCAACAACAAGGAAGATGGGAATTTATTGCAACATAACACCATTTTCCCAAAAAAGGACAAAAAAACCCTAAAATGAGAATGGGTAAAAAACCATGGACAAATACCATGCAATATGAAAAACCATGGACCAATACCATGGGAAAGAAAATCTTGGATCATCCTATAAATGCATTGTGAAGGTCTCCCCACAAACATTCAAAAACTTTGGAACTTTTATTCCCTAAACTTTTTCATTGCTTGCCTTTTTGTCACACCTTTCCACATTGTATGTTGAGTTTACTCCATACACTTCTTGATTCATATTCCCCTTGACAACCATTGGTAGAGAAAATAGGAGAACCAAATCGTGGGAGCTATCAGATCACATCCTCAAAAGGCTGCAGTGGCACATTTTATAAAGGTACGTTGCATTTGTTTTGTTAGTTAGAAGAAAATTATATAAAAAAAATGTTGTTTTTTGTTTGTAAGTCAAGGTTGATATTTTCCATTGTACCATGAATTGTACCCTTAGACCTTGTTGATATAAGGTATGTGCTTTTTCACATAGCTAGAGAGAAATATCCACTAAAGGGACAAATGATGTGGAAACTCACCATAGAGTTTTGAACGAGATAAATCTAGTTATGGGTATCTCTTCAGAGTTCTAATATGCTATTAAGTACTTGGGTGTTTTGCACAATCATTGTAGGAGACAAGTGTCAGATTTTCAAACCTAAGACCACTCGCAAGGGTTTTGTGTATGCATAGTACCTTGAAGGAGATGAGAAGATACAATAGTTCAATGGGCTAAATCAAATAGAGTTGCAAGAACATCCAAAAGGTGTAAAGAAGAAGGGTAAATTTAAAGGTAAGAACTTAGCTATAGTTGCAATAGAAAACCAAAATCCTAACAAGCATTGTAATGTTGATGGCCACACAGAGCAAAATGTTCGAAACTACATCATGAGTTGAGCCCTAAACGGTTTAAACAATAGAAGAAGAAGATAAATACTTTGCTAGTTGTAGAAATGAAAGGGCTGATTATAACTCAAGCATTAAAGGGAAGGTGAGGTGTACTTCAATTCAAAGAGAGGTAACCATGAGTAGTATCAGTCCAAAGGAGAAAAGAGAGACCACTTAACTATTTCACATCAAGATTCAACTAAAACAAACAAAGGTATAGATCTCAAATTGGAAGTGCATGTTCAATGTCATCCATGTCCATTGGGATGGGCGAGGCAAAATATGGGATCGAGAGTCACAAAACAATATAAATTACTATTTGTTATTAATACAAACTTTGTTAGGGGGTGGCGAGTGCATAGTGGGGGTTTCTCTTAGACCCCGATGTAAATATAAAAGTGAATTATTCATGGGGAACATGAGTAGCAATGAACAACCAAACTAAAATATATGCTTTGCTCTTAAAAACATGATCCCTCCAAGTCCATCAAGTTAAGAACATCATGATTTTTGGAGACTCCTTTTGTGTGACAAATAAAAAAAGGAAAAACACTCCTAGTAAAGGATCATTTCTACGTAGAACCTTTCAAATAATATTTTGGAACCTTGACACTGTGCATGACATTAATGTTACATATTAGAATATTAAATAATGGCTTAGCCGATCATCAAGAAAATGAGTCAATTTACCTAGATAAAGTGATCCTTTTACAAAAAGGGGGGGGGGGTATTTGATATATATTGGCTCCCCTATAATTGATGGTGTTAAACATTGTTAAGGCCTCAACTGACACTCAAGGAATTGAAGGGGAGAATTACACTTTTCTTCACATGGGATATGAATTTTATGCAAGCCATTTCACCATATTAACTCCACACAAGGGAACCTTTAGACTCTCATGTTCCTTAGGTTCCCTTGCTCCTTGGTTTCTAGATCTTGACATGTATCTCTTTATGTGAAATTTATTCAAGTGCACTCATAGAGGTGGGATATTTTTTCTTTTGGTTTATATGTTTGTGAATGGAAGTTATGTGACATATTAGGTCAAAGTCTTGGAGGGGTTCCTTGGTCTTTGATCTCTAGTGGCGAGATCTTAAGGTGATTTTGGGTTCAACAAAAGCAAGGGCTCATGATTTGAACGGTTTTCTTTCCTAGAAATATTTATTTATTTTTCCTTGGGCTCTAGTCTTCTCCTCAAATTAGGGCATTTGGGAGGTCTATATTTCTATATTGGCTAGGTTTTCATTCCTTTGTTACCGAACTGTCCCTATTTGAGGTAAATATTAGGCACAAGTTGGTTTGATTTTAGGGTTCCCTTGGAATCTATAAAACATAAGGTGTTGGCCCCTATTCCTTTGTTCCCTAGAATGGCCAATCCCTCTAGTCTAGATTTGAGCAAAGGAAAGGAGAATGCATAAGTCAATATGATTTAAAGAAGAATGATTGGATAACTAGAAGGTACAAAGTAAGCCATGATTGCGTATCTTGGTATACATTTGGGGAAGTAATAGTCCATGCAAGAGGAATTGGAGGCTAAGTTGAATAAGAAGATATGCCAAATTGACTAGAGATACATAAATGCATTGTAATATTATCTTTATATTTGTCCATTGTTCTCAATCTATTGTTGGTCACCCAATTGTATCCACTACTTCAGTTAGGGACAAGGTTGTTGAGGAAGAAATAATGTACCAAATTGTCATGACATTGATAGAGCATGGCCTAGACCAAGTTGATGTGTTCATGGAGGAATTCCATAGCGACAATATGTCATATAGTTTTAGGCTCTATAGGGAGGTAGTATGTCATGTAATGTTTACATGCCTTGTTGAATTTCAATGTTTACTTAGCTCGATAGAGCAATTTTGATTAAATTTTGAACCACACTATATCTTATGGTTGTTTGGGTTTTCCACAACCCCTATTAATTAGAATATACTTATTTTTGTCTTTTTTTTTAATACAAAATTCATTAATGGTACAAAAGTAGATTTCATTCCTTTGCATATATGTGGAGTAATTTTGGGAGTCCTTATCTCTAAGTTAGGAATATCGTTTTTAAAATTAGAAGGGATAATTAAAATAGAATTATGAAGGATTGGAAGTCTCATGTTTTCATTGCACATAAGAGAAAATAAAATCCCTCATTGATACATGCACACCAGGCCAAGATGATGAGTAGTACGAACAAAAGTTTGTATTATCATTTTTAAGAGAAGCGAAGCAACAAAGAGAAGGTAAGATGTCACATCCCCATGCCTCGGACCAGCGAGGAGGATGCGAGCCGTGGCTTAAACAACCCAGGCTAAGAGCCCCATGAACATATGCATACATAAAAAATGCTGAAACAGAATGCTTAAACAAAATTTGAACTAAAATATGCACACAGGATTATTTATCATGCATAGATGCAATTTAATCCTCATACACAGCGAAAACCAACAGCATTCATCCATGCATGTATTCATTTAACATGTTCATCAATTTCATTACCAGAAATTAAGATTGCCGAGGTAAAATGGATAAAATCACTTATCTTATGACGAAATCGATCCGCAACCAGCTACGTCGCTGCAACGTTCCACCCAACCATAGGCCATCGTGTTCCTTAATCTCTCAGTAGCGCTACCACCCCCGAGCTGGGCATGATTCTCCAAGGAATAAGGGAAATAGCAGGCTTACACATAGCCAGGGATATACAAAACACAGCCAAGCCAACACAGTTGGGTTTATCAGGCCATTAAGGAGCTGGAGAAGGAAAATTGCTAAGCTGGTGAGATCATTGCAGAGCCAAGAACACCTACACCAGAACTAGCCTGACCTCTAAGACACCCAAACACACCCAACACAAGGAATCAGTCCCTTCTCTGCTACACAGTCCCTCAGGCCCTGCATTCCCTTCCAGTGCTATTCAGGGGTGATGGAGAAGAAGGCCAGCCCTCTAGCTCTGTCTGTGTGGTTTCCAGCCATCAGGTTTATCAAGCAAATATAAGCCAACATCCCTGCTCCTCCCACAGTCAGAAGACCAACCATTGCACTCAGGCAATTAATTTAGCTGTCACAGCTTAAACAGGGAAAACGATTTTTGAGTCGTTTTTGGCCCTCTCGTGGCCAAAACGACTCTTCAAATGAAATTACAACAACCCCAACTG